>MJUU01059314.1:175052-234264 GCA_002080025.1 Modiolus philippinarum | reverse complement strand
ATTGGAACCAAAGTGAGACACAATTATCCTTAGATGGTCTTCTTCAAGAAAGGTGACAGTCGGTCTACGCCCCATCATGGGGAACATAGCTTAATTTTGGATCATGTAACATCAATGTCTATCAACAAACTTGAAAATGAGACCCTTAAACGTTGGGATTATTTTGACTTGTTGTGTCAGCCATGGCCCAGGTGGGCGATACAGGCTCTTGAGAGCCTCTTGTTTTTCAATTAGTGTTGCCATAAAATGAAATTTTGACATGGATCGTCATGGACAGGATGATGAAGCAATATGTTTATTTTCATGCAAGTAGACTAAGTTTTTCATCTAGTGTTGCCAAGGATTTCATTTTTAGCTCACCTGACTATATTCAGGGTGAGCTTTTGCCATCACTTTTCGTCCGTCGTCCGTCCGGCGTAAACTTGTCATTCAAAGATCTTCTCTTCTGAAACTACTGAGCCAATTGAAACTAAACTTGGCCACAATAGTCCTTAGATGGTCCCCGGCAAAAAGTTGTTTTTGCAGATCGGCGCTATATCCAAGATGGCCGCCAGCGGGAATGATATTTTTAACATTGGACCCTATGGGAAACACATTCAAAGATCTTCTCCTCTGAAACTACTCGGCCAATTAAAACCAGACTTTGCCACAATAGTCCTTAGATGGTCCCCTGTAAAAAAGTTGTTTTTCAGATCCGCGCTATATCCAAGATGGCTACCAGCGGGATCATAGTTTTAACATTGGACCCGATGGGAAAACACTTTCACAGATCTTCTCTGAAACTACTGAGCCAATTGAAACCAAACTTGGCCGCAATAGTCCTTAGATGGTCCCCTGCAAAAAAGTTGTTTTTCAGATCCGCGCGATATCCAAGATTGCCGCTAGCGGGGATCATAGTTTCAACATTGGACCAATGGGAAAATACTTTCAAAGATCTTCTCCTCTGAAACTACTTGGCCAATTGAAACCAAACTTGGCCACAATAGTCCTTAGATGGTCCCTAACAAAAATGTTGTTTTCAGATCGGCGCTATATCCAAGATGGCCGCCAGCGGGAATGATATTTTTAACATTGGACCCTATGGGAAACACATTCAGAGATCTTCTCCTCTGAAACTACTGAGCCGATTGAAACCAAACTTGGCCACAATAGTCCTTAGATGGTCCCCTGCAAAAAAATTGTTTTTCAGATCCGCGCTTTATCCAAGATGGCCACCAGAGGGATCATAGTTTTAACTTTGGACCCGATGGGAAAACACTTTCAAAGATCTCCTCTGAAACTACTGAGCCAATTGAAACCAAACTTGGCAACAATAGTTCTTAGATGGTCCCCTGCAAAAAAGTTGTTTTTCAGATCCCCGCTATATCAAAGATGGTCGCCAGCGGGGATCATAGTTTTAACATTGGACCCTATGGGAAAACACTTTCAAAGATCTTCTCCTCTGAAACTACTTGGCCACAATAGTCCTTAGATGGTCCCCTGGAAAAAAATTGTTTTTTCAGATCCCCGCTATATCGAAGATGGCCGCCAGCGGGGATCATAGTTTAAACATTGGACCTTATGGGAAAATACTTTCAAAGATATTCTTCTCTGAAACTACTGAGCAAATTGAAACCAAACTTGGCCAAAATAGTCCTTTAATGGTCCCCTGCAAAAAAGTTGTTTTTCAGATCTGCGCTATATCCAAGATGACCGCCAGCGGGAATCATATTTTTAACATTGGCCCATTTGGGAAAAAAACTTTCAAAGATCTTCTCCTCTGAAACTACTGTGCCAATTGAAACCAGACTTTGCCACAATAGTCCTTAGATGGTCCTCTGCAAAAAAGTTGTTTTTCAGATCCGCGCTATATCCAAAATGGCCGCCAGTGGGATCATAGTTTTAACATTGGACCCTATGGGAAAACACATTCCAAGATCTTCTCTGAAACTACTGAGCCAATTAACACCAAACTTGGCCACTATAGTCCTTAGATAGCCCCTGCAAAAAGATGTTTTTCAGATCCGCGCTATATCCAAGATGGCCGCCAGCAGGGATCATAGTTTTAACATTGGACCCCATGGGAAAACACTTTCAAAGATCTTCTCCTCTGAAACTTGACTAAGCCAATTGAAACGAAACTTGGCCACAATAGTCCTTAGATGGTCCCCGGCAAAAAAGATGTTTTTTCAGATCTGCACGATATTCAAAATGGCCGCCAGCGGGATCATAGTTTTAACATTGGATCCTATGTTAAAATACTTTCAAAGATCTTCTCCTCTGAAACTACTTGGCCCATTGAAACCAAACTTGGCCACAATAGTCCTTAGATGGTCCCCTGCAAAAAAGTTGTATTTCAGATCCGTGCTATATCCAAGATGGCTGCCAGCAGGGATCATAGTTTTAACATTGGAACCTACGGGAAAACACTTTCAAAAATCTTCTCTTCAGCCAATTGTAACAAAACTTGGCCACAATAGTCTTTAGGTTGCGGCCCTGCAAAAGAGTTGCTTTGCAAGTCTTTGCTGAATGGAAGATGTCTGCCAGCGGGGAACAATTTTAACATTTGACCCATTGGGAAAACATTAAATATCTTCTGAAATTACATGGCCAATAGTGAAAACATACTTGGTCACAACGGGCCATAGTTGTTCCCGTTTGAAAAGTTTGCCTGGCTTGTCTGCATGGCATTCAAGATGGCCCCAGTGGGGAACATAGTTTAACCTTGCGACCTATCGGAAGCCTATCGGAAAGCATTTAAAAATGTTCTCCTCTGAAAATATTTAGTCAATTGGAACCAAAATTAGACTCACTGGTCCCCTTCAAGAAAGGTGGCAGTAGAACTGCACCCCATCCAAAATAGCTGCCAGTCTGGAATAACATCAATGTCTATTAAAATTTGAAAATAATGCCCTTAAAACATTGGGATTATTTTAACTGCATAAATCAGCCGTGGCCTAGGTGAGCGATACAGGCTCTTGAGATCCTCTTGTTTTTTATTTTACTTCACTGCAATTTCAAAATTCTTTATTTGCTACACTTGAGACTTCTAAAGTGGCTTTTCTGCATAAATTATTCAGACTTTCTCATTAGACATAGTATCTCCGTGACTGCCTTATTAATCGAGGCTTCAAAAACACCCGTCTCAAACGAGCATTAAAAAGCTATTTGATAGATCAGTTCCTTGTGGAAAAATTTGAAGTTTCGGTCCGAACTCCGATTCTTTTTGTACTTAGTATAGGGATGATCATTTCTTTTATCTGTCTACGACTTTTCAATAACAATTGTTGATGAGTTACTATCGGACACTATCGCAATGGAAGGAGATGTTTGGCATGCCATTAAACCAGTGTAACTCACCATTTCTTTTGAAATGCCTGTACCAAGTCAGGACGATTGAGATAGATAATTTTTCCGGTGGTTTCCACCTAATTTGTCTTTTTGTCTCATGGAATTCGGCTCTAAAAAACTCTGTTCGGTAATTTCGGTAAACCAAGCAACGGAACAACGCTTTAATTGTTCTTCTTCATCTTGAAGTAACCACGTGGCCTTCAGCAATGGGCTTCGCTCATTCCTCATAGTACATTCAAGATGGTCCCTATCACCAGTTTATGCGGAATTCACTGCAACATGTAGAAACATCCGTGTTTTTAGCTCACCTGACCAAAAGGGTCAGTAAAAGCTATTGCCATCACTTGGCATCCGTCGTCCGTCCGTTAACTTTTCTTATTTTCATCTTCTCCTCTGAAACCACTGTCGCAAATTCAACCAAACTTTACAGGAATGATGTATGGAAGGTCCTCTACAACATTTGCTCATTTCCTTCCGATCCGATAAAAAAACATGGCGGTCAGCGCTGAACTCAGGTTTAACATTGGACCCTATGGGAAAAATCACATTTGCATCCTTTCCTCTGAAACCGTTAATGCAAATTCAACAAAACTTTACAGGAATAATGTATGGAAGGTCCTTTACGAAAATGATGTAGTAAAGGTCCTAAATAAAGATTGCTTATTTCGTTTGGATCCGATAAAAAACATGACCGCCAGCAGGGAACATAGTTTAACATTGGACCCTATGGGAAAAATCACATTTTCATATTTTCCCACTGAAACCACTGAAGCAAATTCAACCAAACTTTACAGGAATAATGTATGGAAGGTCCTTTACAAAGATTACTCATTTTGTTCCGATCCGACAAAAAACATGGCTTCCTATGGGGAAAAACCACATTTTCATCTTCTCCTCTGAAACCGCCGGAGCAAATCCAACCAAACTTTACAGAAATGATGTACTAAAGTCCTTTACAAAGATTGCTCATTTGGTCTGGATCCGATGAAAAACATGGCCGCCAGCACGGAACATAGTTTAACATTGCACCCTATTGGAAAATCACATTTTCATCTTCTCCTCTGAAACCACTTAAGCAAATTCAACCAAACTTAGCAGGAATGATGTATGGAAGGTCCTTCACAAAGATTGCTCATTTCGTTCCGATCCGATGAAAAACATAGCTGCCAGCGCAGAAGTTAGGTTTAACATTGGCCCCTATGGGAAAAATCATATTTTCATCTTCTTTTTTAAAACGGCTGCAGCAAATTCGACCAAACTTTACAAGAATGATGTTCTAAAGGTCCTATACAAAGACTGCTCATTTCGCTTGGATCAGATAAAAAACATGGCCGCCAGCACGGAACTTACGTTTAACATTGGACCCTATGGTAAAATCCCATTTTCATCTTCTCCACTGAAACCACTGACGCAAATTCAACCAAACTTTTCAGGAATGATGTATGAAAGGTCCTTTACAAAGATTGCCAACTTCGTTCCGATACGATAAAAAACATGGCCGCCAGCGCGGAACTTAGTTTTAACATTGGACCCCATGGGAAAATCACATTTTCATCTTACTATCTGAAACCGACAAAAGCAAATTCAAACAAACTTTACAGAAATGTTTTATGGAAGGTCCTTAACACAGATTGCTCATTTCGTTCTGATCTGATAGAAAACATGACTGCCAGCACGGAGCTTACGTTTAACATTGGACCCTATGGGAAAATTTCATTTTTGTCTTCTCCTCTCAAACCATTGAAGCAAATTCAACAAAACTTTACAGGAATGATGTGTGGAATGTCCTTAACAAAGATTTCCCATTTCGTTCCGACCCGATAATATTATGGCCGCCAGCGCAGAACATAGTTTAACATTGGACCCTTTTGGAAAATCACATTTTCATTTTCTCAGAAACAATTAAATTCAACCAAACTTTACAGGAATAATGTGCTAAAAGCCCTTAACAAAGATTGCTCATTTCCCTTCGATCTGATGAAATACATGGCTGCCAGCATGGAGCCTAGTTTAATATTGGACCCTATTGGAAAAACATCTTCTCCTCTGAAAACGCTGAAGCAAATGTAATCTAACTTTGCAGGAATGAAGTATGGAAGGTCCTAAACAAAGATTGCTCATTTCTTTATGATCCGATCGTCAGCACGGATCATAGTTTAACATTGGACCCTATTGGAAAATCACATTTTCATCTTCTCTTAAACGAATGAAGCAAATTCAACCAAACTTTACAGGATAATGTATGGAAGATCCATAACTAAGATTGCTCCTTTCATTTTTTGATCTGATAAAAAACATGGTGACCAGCGCAGAACATAGTTAAACATAGGATCCTATGGGAAAATCTTCATTTTCATCATCTACTCTGAAACCATTGAAGCAAATTTAACTTAACTGCATTGGAGTAATGTATGGAAAGATATTAACAAAGAATACTTATTTAAATTGAATCTGACAAAAACATGGATGTCAGTAGAGAACATAGCTTAACATTAGACCCTATAGGAGCCTCAGGCTAGTTTACTCATGGATGAGGATCGTCAACAAACAAACTAGTAAAATTAACTGGCCAAGTGTACGTACAATCGCTCTCCTCCATTGCCCGACAAAAAGACTAATAGTAGACAAACACAACATATAACAACCAACTAACGATTCTTTTACATGTGTAATGTATAATCTAAATTGCCATTTCCGGTACCATACAATAAACAAGAGGCTCAAACGATAAACTTGTATGTCTTGGCCAAACGTTTTTGAGTGTTTATAAACAAAGCTTGGAACCGACTTGGTGTCAATTACATTCAAAATTAATTACCTACATTCAATTATTATTACGAAATCTTCAATTAAATTACAATTTCTATCACGAACTAATTCTTTGTCATTTACATTTGCCTCTTTTAAGCAATGTAATTAATTATATGTCAGTGACATGGTTGTACAAATTTTAAAACTGAATAAATGTACTCCTTATTTGTACAGGAACTTCCTAGAAGGATACTTCCACACATTAGTTAATTTTCTTTTTTGGTCGATTTGTTGTCTCTTAGACAATTATTCCAATTCGTTTAGACGTTTAAATTACCCCATCTCTGTCATGGATAACAATCATACAATATCTGCTTTCTAATGAGCTCAAAGACACATTATCAGAAAATTAGTATCTCCAGTCGATTATATTTAATTTGAGATCTTTGCTTTACTTATCACGATGATTTTTTTTTACAATCAGGTGAAAATATGCTGAATTATATAAATTAATGCAGATGTAAAGCAAACACTCAATTGTGTCATTTTGCATTTTACAGTTATTTCTGTCAGTCAATACCATTATCAAAAGCAGATCAGAAAAAACAAAACGGTCATTAACAGATCCTAACACGATAACGACCGAATGGCCGTGGTTAAAAGTCCTGATAGCCTTGCATACTTCGTCACTATCATGAAATGCTCTTGCAGTGATTTCCTCATCTGAACGTATTTCAAAGATATCGTTCCCTCAATGAAATGAAAATAAAATTTAATGGAAAAGTTATTATTGTGAATTAAAGACTGCTCTTTGGACATTTGTATCGACTTCGGTGTAGATAATGAACTCGCCTTCGGCTCAGTGATTATCACCATCTCAGTCTTTACCAGGTAATTTGTTCTCTATCATCTTTTACTCATTTTCGTATATGGATTTCCACATGTTTCGATTTGATGTGCACCGAAGAGTGCAGAAGAGTTTCCGAAAAGTTGTCGAAAAGCGCATATGCAGAAACAAAAAATTACAGTCAATTCGATGTTTTGTTATCAATACCACACTTCCGTTCCATATGGGGAATGACGTATACAAAGATTTTCTTATAGAGATCTGTTGAATGAATTTAAAAGAAACATGTCATGAATGTTATTTATGAGACCCTGATCAAGGTTGCAGGTTTCTTTGTATACTTCAAATTTTTATTTGACTAAATGTTTTGGCCATGGTCCAGGTGAGCGATACAGACTCTTGAGAGCCCCTTGTTTAACTATACCTTCGTGGGCAGTTTTTCCCTTTTCTATCAAATATTTGCAATTTTAACAGTTCTTTATTGTTCAAAAACAAAATAACGGATAGATGTTCAGTTCAGAAAAGTTCAAAATTTCAAAGGCTATATTTTCGTTTAATTAAGTTTAAAGTTATTGGATGAATCGTTACACTTATGTCATTTAGAGTATTTCTCAATTTTATACATTTGATATGGATTCTCACTGCTAGTTTCTTAGTTTTGTGGTGTTCTTGTTCATTTTTGTGTATTTGTTTTGTCTCTATTATGCTGTCTCGATTAGTGTTGCATATGAATTTTTTATTTCGGAATTTCCCCGTTACTACTTTTGGCTTCGGCATTCGTTTGCTGATGTATCCGTCTATTCAAATGAAGGTCAATTTAACAGAAATTCCTTTATTTTTCAAGAGTGAAGTTGTTGTGTAAGCTTTTAAGGAGATACTGTTATTGTTTTAGTACATGTTTTATATTTGGGTGTATTATATTTAAGTGTTATACATTTTGTGCTGGGTTTCACGAATTATTTTATACAGAGATTAAGTTTAACAAGGGCTATATTAAAGTATTTTATATCTTTTTCTTTCTTTCTTTAAACTTTTCTAGGAGACCCTTAGAGGAAGATTTTATCTTTTAGTCAAACTGTCTTTAATTTGATACATTTAGTCTTGCAGTTCAAAAACTACATAAAACAAGAGGACAAGCTTGATCTGCAAAAACTGTTCAGTATATCAAGACTTTATTGTATTTTTTAAGTCAAATACCTTGAAAGAATCACTTATCTCATCAAATGCTTCACGGTTTTGTGTTTCGAAGCTTTTTTGGAGATAGAAGTTGAAATTCATCGAAAAAAATGTTCAGCATATGAATAGTGGTATTTTTAAAATGTTCAAAATTGAAGTTTGTGGTCGACTACAATTAACTTATCACTTTTCTATTTCATATTCTATTTTAGATGGACGTTAAGCATAAACTGCAAAACATAAATTTTCTTTACATTAAATTTGCCATTGCAAGGGGTTGAAGTTATTTTTAAAGTTTTTATAGTAGTTTTTACAATTTGGTTTTGAAATTATCTGTTTTATACTTCATTCAAAACAAGTTTCTATTATTTGAAAGATATACTATATCGATGTCCAACAAAAATGAATTGGCAAAGTCTAACACATTCGGATGTACTAATTTTGACGAAAAAACATTGGCCAAACAGCACTACAATGATACAGAAATGCTCCAAATTCTATCTTATGACACCATGCTTACTTTGTACTGGGTTCCTAAACTTTACAAAAATCCCTACAAACATTTTTTATTTCGGCATCTAGCAACTGTTCTACCGCTAATTTTACCCACCCATTTAATCAGTGTACTCACCTGTATTAAAGATTTAATAGCTATCATATACTCTGAAGAAGCTTATCAAAACTCTGGGTGTACATTACTTTTGGAGTTTAAAAAAAGTTTTATGTGAATTAGAATCAATAAAAAGACTAGATTCCTCTGTTGATAGCTATGATTTTCCTGCACTTTATACAACCCTTCCACAGAAATTGATTACATCAAAATTGGACAACTTATTAAATACTAATAGTCTTTCAAATTTTCTGTTCTACAGTTCATTTCTTGTAATAAAGAACAAGGATTACTTTCTAATATCAGTTACAAAAATCATTGTTCCTGACTTGTGATGACACGTTTTAGGCACTGAATCTTTTTCAAGACAACATTCTTGTTCGTTTTGGCCACATCGTTTATCAACAAGTCATTGGAATTCCCACTGGTAAAAACTGCACCTCTCATTGCAGATCTTCTTCTGTTCTGTGACGAAAAGGACTTTATGAAAAAAAACCTACAAAATGGAACCGCACAAAACAGTGATTGCCTTATTTCAATTTTCAACGATAACAGCAGGTATATCGACGATTTCCTTACTGTTGACAATCCCCAGTTTTTAGACTAAGTCGACATCATATACCCACAAGAACTGAAACTAAATACAGCAAACAATTAACCTTAAATACCGCCCATTTCTCGATTTAACTATCATCGTTGATTGTGGTAAAATTAAAACTAAAATTGATGATAAAAAGATTTTGATTTCTATGTACCTAATTTCCATTTTCTTTATGGCTACGTTCGTCTGGCTCCATCGTACGGGGTATATATATCTCAACTAGTACGATTCTTACGGTATAAATTTCTCTTATTACATAAGAACAAAAGAATTCTTAAACTACAGTAGATGGGTACTTCATTCAATTTTTAGTTCGTCTCAACGAAGTCGGGGGGGCTATTGGAGTACCCTCGACGTCCGCGTCCGCGTCTGCGTCTACGTCTACGTCCGCGTCCGCATTTAGGTATATATCTTGGTAACTATGAAGGGTAGGGTCTTCAAAATTTTTATACAGATGCATATCGGGCTATCTCACGTCCTAGGTCTTTTGACTTATATTTTCTGCATGACTGGCTTCCATTTAATTTTAGGTCCGAGTTGATATCTCAGTCACTGTACATGGTAGGATCATCTAATCTTGCATGAGCATGCATCTTTCACGATAGGTCAGCATCCAGGCAAAATTAGGTCACTTTGACCTATATTTTCGGCATGATTGACTTACATTCAAGTTTACGTCTGAGTTCAAATCTAAGTAACTGTACATGGTATGATCATCTAATCTTGCATTTGCATGCATCTTTTGCGGTAGGTCAGTATCCAGGCAAAATCGGGTCACTTTGACCTATATTTTCCGCATGATCGATTTACATTCAAGTTTATGTCCGAGTTCAGATCTAAGTAACTGTACATGTTAGGAGCATGTAGCCTTGCATGTGCATTCATCTTTGGCGGTAGGACAACATCAAGGCAAAATTAGGTCACTTTAACCTATATCTTTCGCATGGTCGACTTACATTCAAGTTTACGTCCGAGTTCAGATCTAAGTAACTGTACATCGTAGGATCATCTAACCTTGCACGTATATGCATCTTTGTTGGTAGGTTCCGAGTTCAGATCTAAGTAACTTTACATCGTAGGATCATCTAACTTTGTATGTGCTTGCATCTTTGGAGGTAAGTCAGCATCCAGGCAAAAATAGGTCACTTTGACCTATATTTTGCGCGTGATTGACTAACATTCAAGTTTACGTCCGAGTTCAGATCTAAGTATTTGTACCTGGCATTATCATCTCACCTTGCATGTGCATGCATCTTTGGTGGTAGGTCAACATCCAGGCAAAATTAGGTCACTTTGATCTATAGTTTCAGCATGGTCGACTTACATTCAAGTTTACGTCCGAGTTCAGATCTAAGTAACTGAACATGGTAGGATCATCTAACTTGCATGTGCATGCATCTTTGGTGGTAGGTCAGCATCCAGGCAAAATTAGGTCACTTTGACCTATATTTTCCGCATGATCGACTTACATTCAAGTTTATGTCTGAGTGCAGATCTCAGTTAATGTACATGGTAAGATCAACAAGCTTTTGTATGCATGCAACAGGGATGGTAAATCAGCACCCTGGCAAAATTGGGTTTCTGTGTCCATGTGCCATAAAGAGGCGAACTTTGTAATCGTTGATTACCTATGTTTTTTGATGTCCCTAGGTTTTTGTCATTTTCACAAGAAAGGTACCATACTGTATTGACATTGAATTAAACAATTTGGTTCCGAAAAATTTGAAAAAAGTGGATTTTCATAATGTTTCTATGTAAAATAAATTATTCAATTATCTCCCTGATTAGCGGAGCAGTATCTAAGGTAATTGTAACTTTTGTTTATCCATCCGTTGGTCTGCTCATTCGTCCGTCCGCCTTGAGGTAAATGCACAATTTGTGACGACAAATCCTCCAAGAACACATAGTGAAAAGTAAAACTTTCACAAACTTTCACATATTGCTGTTGTGCATCAATTGTTTTAAAATTTGATTTGATTTGTTATTTTATTTTGTTTTTCATTTCTTGAATCAAAGGGGAAGCAGGGGGAAATATAAGTAAGCTCTGCTCACAGTTTTCAAGTTAAAACAACGTTTTTAAAATGATATTACTTTGAAATTTTCATGCCATATCTAAATAGCAAAATACATAGAAATCTACTAGATGTGTGTCAAGGCGTTTGGGTGTTCGCAAAACAGTATTCAAATTTCCACCACAGAAATAAATATTTACATTTTGGAAAAAAAATAGATAACACAGAGTAAACTGAAAACCCCAAATTCAAAATGACTATCCATCTACCATATGTTTTTGTTCTGTATAATTATTGCCAAAACCAATATCCCGACAATGTGGGTAAAAATAAGACATTTAGATGAAATGTCAATTCATTTAGTTATTCATAAAGTGCTCATCGGGAGAAAAAATCCTAAAGGGCCTAGGAAAATTCATTATCAATTGAATACAGCTTTGTACTTGGGAGAATCTACTTTGTCTTATAACATTTCTAAATTTAGTTTTTTTTAGTTATTTAAATGGTGGGTTTTTGAGGCAGCACCAGAGTACTTTACTATACTTTGCTGGTGACATTCCCGGGTACAATCAAGTTTATCATCATAGGCAAAATACAGGAATTGTTAATTTTGGTAGGTTACAGTAGAATCAAATATTTGGAAAACAAAAATCAATTCCTAGTATCAAACTAAGCACTATTCGAGGTTTTCCGAACTATTGCCCACATCTGCCGATTTTACTTGCCATGTTTTCTTACAATCAACTCGATGAGTGCCCTGTGATCATTTATATGGTGTATTGTCTATAGGTGCCTTTGTCCGGCAAAGGATGACAGTTGTAAGAGAACTTTGTCCGATATAATATGGTTGTTGACGAACCTACATCCATGACAAGAGGGAATACATAGGTGTGGCGTTATTCAACATTTAACAAGTGAATTCCATTTAAACCGGTGCTAGGGGCCATCTTGAACTTTCTATGAGGTAGGTGTGTTTGCTCTTTGTTGAAGGCCTCATGGTGACTTCAAGTTATAAAACAACAATGAAAGCGTTGTTCCATTTGCTTTATCTTGCTATTCATTTATAGGGATTTTTCCCATTAACAATGAAGGGATATGGAGTAAATGCAAATGAGACAAAGTCTCTACAAAAACATGGTTATAATAAGCAATGGAACAACGCTTTTATTGTTGTCCCATGTATATTTACTCCATATCCTTTTATTTGTTCATTTACGGAAGAGTTTGTCTCCCATGCAGTGTGGAGTCCGTAAAAAAGATTTCCTGTGCTTTAGGTGTAAGCACTTTATTTTGTCAGTTATGGTGTACTTGTTTTCGATGATAAAGAAGTTAAAAAATTCTTTAGAAAGGAGCCTAAATATTGCCCACCTTCGAAAATAAACTGGCAAGCATGTTTTGATATTATTTAAGACGCCGTTGCCAATTATTGTTTAAAATGGTGCAAACAAGAAAGTGGAGACAAACACGCACTCAATATGTTCAAAGATAGAATTTAACAAAATCCACCAAAAGAATAAGTTTTTATAAAGATAATTATAAAGAGTCACCGCCTGAGCTGTCAAGTTAAAATTAAGAGATCTTAGCAATAAGATAATGTATTTGTACCAGTCGATAAAGCGTCCAACAACGTTTCAATTATTTGAAAGAAATTATATTATATATTAAATTATATTGATGTCCAACAAAATGAATTTGCAAAGTCTGACACTTTCGAACGTACTGATTTTGACGAAAAAACATTAACCAAACATCACTACAGCGATACAGATATGCTCCAAGTTCCACCTAAAGATAAGACCTTGCCTACAATGTACTAGGTTCCTAAGCTTCACAAAAATCCCTACAAACATCGTTTTATTTCGGCCTTAAGTAACTATTCTACCACTAATTTATCCATCCATTTAGCAAGTGCATTTACCTGTATTAAAGAGTTAGTTATCAAATACTGTGAAAAAAACTTATCAAAACTCTGGTGTAAATTACTTTTGGAGTGTAAAAAATTCCATTGAAGTTTTGGATAAACTAAAATCAATACCAAGACCGGTTTCGTCTATTGACAGTTATGATTTTTCTACACTTTATACAACCCTTCGACATAAATTTATTAAATTGAAATCGGGACAACTTATTAAATGGTCTTTCAAATTTTCTGGTCTACAATTCATTTGTTGTAATAAAAAGCAAGGATTCTTCTCCAACATCACTTACAAAAACCATTGTTCCTGGACATGCGATGACATGATTAAGGCACTGAATCTTTTGCTAGACATAATTTTTGCTCGTTACGGCAACATCGTCTATCAGCAGGTCATTGGAATTTCCATCGGTACAAACTGTGCACCTCTCATTGCAGATTTTTTCCTGTTCTATTACGAACGGGACATTATGAAAAAACTACAGGATGGAACCATACAAAACAGTGATCAACTTATTTCTATTTTCAACGATAACAGCAAGTATATCGACGATATCCTTACTATTGACAATTCCCAGTTTTTAGACTATGTCGACCTCATTTACCCACGAGAACTGAAACTTAATAGAACCGATTCAATAAATCTGTCCCCACCGTGAGTTTGTGACGTGTATATCTTTTGTCAGCTTCTGTGTAAAAGTAAACACAATGTCATCAAATGTGGACGGCTAAAGACAAAATATTGTATACATTCTTGCACAATGTAGCATTATGTCATATTTTTACAAAGGAACTGTCAATTATTGATGTAGAAGTAAACTATGAATCAGTCACATCTTCACTGCATTTGATTGGTCAGGAAATTCAGGTAGGGACACATTTATTGAATCGACCCTAAAGCAAACAATGATTCTAAATACTGCCCATTTCTCGATCTAACTATCATCGTTGACTCTGGTAAAATTAAAACTAAAATTTATGATAAAAGGGATGATTTTGATTTCACTATTACTAATTTCTCTTTTTTTGATGACGACGTTCCTGCAGCACCATCATACGGGATGTATATATCTCAACTGGTACAATTCGCACGCGTCTGATCTACTCTTGACGACTTTAATGGACTTAGCCTTACTATCACATCCAAACTATAACAAGGATACAGATTTCATAGATTAATAAAGACATTTAAGAAGTTTTTTAGAAGATATGAACATTTGGTGTCTAAATATAATGCGACTCGGAAACAGCTTATTACTGAAGGCATTTCTCACCCTCGTTTTTACGAAAATGTTGTTAAAAATGTCAAAAAAATAATTAAAAAATCCAGAAAAACTGGTACGTAACTTACATTCTTTACGTAATAGGGGATATTGACCGGATATTCTTCATGATTCCGTTAAATTGGCTTTGGGATCCAATGACCTGAAGATTTTACAATTATACTGGCCTCTCACTGATACAGCCGATGTCTACTGAAATCCATGATGATTCTTTACCAAACCCTTCAGGAAGTTTTGAATTTGATTATTATTCTGTAGTGCGACAGTGTTTTACCAGCAGACTAGGCTACTTGAGCTAGCCGGCAGTTAAGCGGCGAGCACTCCTCGACCCATCTTTCTAAATTACGTTTTGTCTATTCTTTCCTTTTCAAGATTGTGGTCTTAGAGTAAGTGGTCTACCTGTATTGGGTTTTATTTGTATGTTTATTATACGGGAAACGGGATAGAGAAAGGGGAGTTTGGGTACCCATAAACCGGTTTAACCCTACCGCTGACTGTTGCCAGTGCCGGTACCAAGTCCGGCTATCCCGAGTTCCTATCGTTATCTATGTTTGTCTTTTGTCATTTTATTGTTTTTCTTGTGCAGTTCCCTGGTTGATTGTGACATGTGATTGTAATGTTCGGCCATTGTAAGTGTTTCCTGTTATTCCTGTTATCTTTTCTTCATTACTTTAGTTGCCAGGTTATCTTACAATCAACTTGACGCTCTTTGTCGAAGGCCTCATGTTGACTACAAGATGAAGAACAACAATGAGAGCGTTGTTCTATTTGCTTAAACTTACCATTTATTTATAGGGATTTTGTTCCATGTAGGTCCATGTACATTTACTCCATATCCCTTTATTTGTTCATTAAAGACATGGTCATGAATGTTTAGCAATTTTCGAGTTATCAAACAAATTCTTATATGAACAATTTTTACTTGTTTATTTCGTGCTGTACAAAATAGATTTCAGATACTGTGAATTCATTTTTATTCGTGGGGTACCAATATTCGTGGTTTTCGTGGGTGCCCCCAAACCACGAATTCAAATACTCAACGAAATATGATTTTCTTGTGCAAGTTGAAACACAAGTGAAGGGCATGATCAACAAAGGCCTTAAACCTTGCACATGAACTGACCCCACAATACCTGATATATTAAAAAAGAGCAGATATATCTCTGGAACCTTTAATAGTAGCAAAATAAGTTCAAATGTTTTATTTTCAAGTGTTTCTCAGTTAACAAATTAACGGTAACTGGCTTCCTGTTTTGTTTTACAATTACGCTAAAGTGTTGATTTTCAGTTAAGAAGTTTGGACAAGATTCATCTCAATTTAGTTTTGATAAGATATTACTAATTAAACTTTTATAATTTTAACTATGTTTTACTGAAAAGGACATGATTTTTTTCTTTCATTATAACAGGTGTATATTTATTAATAACGAATGGAAAAAGGTAATAAGATGATAACCTTATTACATAATATCTACACATTACTATGAAATGTTAATTACAGGTGACACTTTAATTACAGGTACAGGTCTAAATTTTTTGGTGATTTGACATCAATACTGATAACAAAGCCATGAATTTTAGAATTTTTGATATCAATAAAAAAAATTTTTTGAACAAGTGGCAATCCACGAATTTACGTATACCACGAAATGTCTTTTTTTCTCTACCCACGAAAATTGATACCCACGAAATTAAATGAATTCACAGTAGATAGAAGTTAAGTTCTTTCCGCAAAACATATTCACTAGGTCACTTGCTTTTTTGAAGTTGTGTGACGTATCATTAAAGTAATTACTTCTCCTTATTTATTACCTTTTCAAGGACAAACTACTCGTTGTTTCCTTTGTGCGATAATTTTGTTATTACCCCCATTCTCACAATCTACATAATTTATATTGCTTTTGTCTGATCGCTTCAAAAGTTGATTTTTTTGCCCACCTTATCAAACACATTTTCTTTGTTTTTAATTTTGACGTTTTTCAACAACATATTGCTTACTGATCTTTCATTGAAATTAAGTCTACGGCTACATTTCGTTCTCTCCAAAATTAATGGTTTTAAATGAATCCGAAATATTTTGAGTGCCATGGCGTTTGTTAATGAAGTTAGCAGTTTTTAGGAGCACATAAGCCTCTTGTGTTGCAAATTTCAGTGATTTGGATTTTTGAAACAAAAATATATTTTTTTTATTCGGCAAATTACCAGGCAACGTGCACGAGTCTTACATATAGAACAGTTAGTGGTGTGTATATTGCATGTGATGGTACCAACTGAACTGATTAAATCCTTTAAAATATCGTGATCACGTACATCGGTTTATTACCAAAATAGAGCTTTTATCATATCAAGATTAAATTGCAATCATCGCCTTAATCTTCCTAAAATGATTGTTTATTAAAATGAAGAAAAAAAAAACTTGAAGTGTTAGCAGCAAGACTGTCAATGCAGGAAAATCTGGCTCCTTGTATGATTTCAAAATATCAGGGGAGACAATTAAACTTTTTTGTCTCGCCCGCGACGAAAGGCGCGGAAAGCGATACATATGCGTACAAAGTATGACGACGACGGCGAAGGCGACGGCGTCGACGGCGTAAACTTTATGTTAAGTTTTTTGTGATTAGGTCAGTTTCTCAGTAACTACAAGTGGTAGGTCAATGATATTTGGTATATGGGTTGGTCTTGGGTAGTACATGACAGTCTGTTATATGGTTTTTGTCCGTGACATCAATTTCATGGTCTAGTGAGCATGTTTAGTTTTTATGATTAGGTAAGTTTCTCAGTAACTACAAGTGGTAGCTACAAGTGGTAGGTCAATAATATTTGGTATATGGGTTAGTCTTGGGTAGTACATGACAGTCTGTCATTTCATTTTTGTCCTTGACCTCAATTTGACGGTTTAGTGAGCATGTTAAGTTTTTGTGATTAGGTCAGTTTCTCAGTAACTACAAGTGGCAGGTCAATGATATTTGGTATATGGGTTGGTCATGGGTATTACATAGCTGCCTGTCATATGGCTTTTGTCCTTGACCTCAATTTCATGGTCTAGTGAACATGTTAAGCTTTTCTGATTAGGTCAGTTTCTCAGTACAAGATGTAACTGTAAGTGGAAGGTCAATGATATTTGGTATATGGGTTGGTCTTAGGTAGTACATGGATGTCTGGTATATGGCTTTTGTCCTTGACCTCAATTTCACAGTCTAGTGAGCATGTTAAGTTTTTTTCTAATGAGGTCAGTTTCTCACTAACTGTTTATTGTAGGCTAATGATATTTGGTATGTGGGTTCGTCTCATGTAGTACATAATAGTTTGCTATATTTTCTGCCTGTGACCTCAATTTCATGGTCTAGTGAATATGTTAAGTTTTTCAGTATATATCAGTGGTAGTCCCATGATATTTGGTATGTGGGTTGATCTTTTGACAGTCTACCAATATTACCTCTGTCTGTGACCTTAATTTCATGGTCTAGTGAGCATGTTAAGTTTTTCATTATCTATTAATGGTAGGTCACTGATGTGTTGAAAATAGGTTGGTCTTGTGTAGTACATGACTGCCTGTTATATGGGCTACTGGCGTCTACTGCCTTTTATATGGCTTTTGATCTCTACATTATGTTGAACATTTTGGGTTTCTCAGTATCTATAAATGATAGGCTTGCAGTTTAGTGAACATGTTAAGTTTTTGTGATGAGGTCAGTTTGATTTTCACATCAATTTTAGCGGTCATGCAGGGACGGGCGAGACATCTTCTAGGGTCTTCACTTGTTTGTATTATTTGCCGAATCCATACCGATTTGAATTTCATTTCTCATATCTCTTCATCTCTGCTCCGAACTTATAATATAAAATTATGATTTTTTTTAATATAAAAAGAAAACAAAAAGTGATAATTTACGCTTAAAAAATTTAAATGTTTCAACATATCGAATTGAATTATTAGAAGTGAATTTTAAGAATTACCTTTTTAACGTCAGTAATTAGGGATGGGTATTGCTTGCTTTGTGTTTTTTGTTTTATCTTAGAAAGTTTTGTTTAATTTCAGCTTCAAGAGAATGTAGTAAGATTTATATCCATCGGATTACCAATCATTTGCTGAAATATGAACCCACTTGACAAGGTGAATCTTTCACATTTGTATCTGTGGCTACCATTTTTATAGAAAATTAATATTGCTTTATAGAAGACGTAATCTATCTTTAAGGTGCAGGATTGCCGAGCGGTTAAAGTACGAAGCCGACACCATCTCTCAAGTGTCAAGGTTTCAAGGCACCTACCCCAGCTACATGTACACATCTTTTTTCCCAATAAACCAAATGCAATGGTATAGAGATATTACAAAACTTGCATAACAAAGTTACAATATTAAAGAAGGATCACAATATTACAGGAGGATCACCCCGGAATGCTTACACACTTTTCAATTATTTTAATGAATTCACATACTTTCAAAAGATCACTTTTATTCACAGAAGATGTAAGATTCCCAAATTTCAAGCACATTTATATGATTGTTTTAACAATTTGCCGAAAACAATTTTCTTCTTTGTCGACAAAAGGAGCATTCTAAAACAAAATGGAGCTCATCTCCAAGTGTATTATTATATCAAAGTGGACAGAAACGATTATTTCGCTCTATATTATTCCATTTACCCCTCGTTCTAAAGGCAATTTATGGCTTGTTGTTCGAAAATCGACAAAATTAGATTTTTGATAAGTAAGCTTTTACTAAATGCCTTTTGGAGACGTGTCAATCATAGAGTGTCAGTTCTGTTGGAACTCCGTCTTCAATTTAACAATATATATTAACCATTCAGGAGATTGATATTTTAGGAAAGGATATGGAGTAAATGAACATGAGACCATAACACATACTCCCAACTGCAATAATTTTAATGAGCTGTATGGTCATTTTGGAAATAAATTCCTCATCAGCAGTACTAGAACTTAAACATAGGAAATCCCTAATTTCCAAAAATGTTTAAAATGGATAAAACCAAACAAAAATATCAAATATAGCGAAGACAAAACTACGGTTGAGGGGTTTTAATCTTAGGTTTTAGAATTTACATAAATCTAGATAATAGTAATTGAACAAGTGTACACCTGAGAAATTATCTCATGTACAAGTCCACCATATCTAAGAAAAATAAAGAGCATTATCTCTCTCACGGGGAATTGTTTTACCAACTCCACACTTCTGAACATTTTTATATATACATGATATTTGAAACCCTACATTCATTCAAGATAATTTTTATTTTGTTTAACCAAGGGAAACCAGAATTATCAATTTCATCTTTTTTAACCATAACCAGGTCCTATGAATAATAGAAGATAACTTAGTTTCTTGACCACAAAGCAGTTTTGTCCAATACGATATCATTCTTACTTTGATATCAAGTTTTAGAGGGTATCTACCCAGTTGACCACATATCATATCTGATAGTGTAGATGTCTTTAGATTTAGGAACAATTTGCAGAACTTACAATATACTTTCTCTCCAATTTTTATGACAAACATGACTATCCAATCGTAAACATCCAATTTCTGTCTTTCCATAGGCCAATTCCCAAAATTCACATTTGTTTAAAATATTCAAGTTTTACCATTTTATCAAAATGGCCCGGGGGTGGGGGATGGGGGGTCACCGATTTTCAAACTTCGGGCTTTCTTCCCGTAAAAGCCTTGCGACCATGCGGATAAGCTCATATCTGTTGGACGGTCGTTAATCACGCCATGGGCTCACTTTTAACTTACTTTTATCTTTGAATAATTACATTCATTCTGTTTCGTATGGAAAACCTGTATTTTATTGGTTATGAGTACTTCCGTTCATAGACTGATTAGTGCTGCCCCCTGGCTCACTACGCTTTGCTCTGTTACGCTCAAGGGACAGATGAAGACAAATCGAAAAAGTAGAAATTGCACTGTATGACGTCACAATGTATAAATAAACAAGACGGCCAATTTTGAATAAAACAAAAAGCTTTGATGAGATTTACATATAATAATTTGTTGCAGAATAATTTAATCTTAGATGCTTCTTTTTAACTTTCGATTAGGCCTTTTAGTTCCTACGATGCCAGTTGTACATTGGTTACGAACCGGAGTAATGAAGGGGTTTCCTCCATTATTTATTTTTAAAAATGTAACAACCAATCAGAAAGTGTTTTGTATGCAAGGCAATGAATTCATAATTGTTTTCCTGACAGTTGTCTATATCTGTTTCTATATCTGTAAGATTCGACGGATTTGAGAGAGACTCGTCAGTCTAAACGATTTTCAGTTGTTTACCTTGGATACGACAGGAAGTAATGAAGAGTTTCCTGTAGAAGCTATTTTTAAATATAGAACAACCAATCAAAAAGTGTTTTGTATGCACGCCAATGAAATCAAAAGATACAATTGTTTTTCGGTCGGTTGTCTATATATGTATCTATATCCGTTAGATTCCACGGATTTGAGACAGACTCGTCAGTCTATTCCGATCATTTCCGTCACTTGTTTTATCAGTAAATAATTCCAAATGTAATTCGCCGTTTCAGAAACTAAAGGATTGTGGGTAGAGCGTACACCAAAATATTTTGATTGGTCAAGAACGTAAATAACATAACGTCATTGGTTGAAAATCGATTGTTCGTACACCAAAATTTCAAAGACAATCTCTGTTACCCACAATTCTTCAGTTTCTGAAACGGCGAATTGTAACGTTCATTTTCATTGGCCAACGTCATGACGTTTTTCAACGACATATAAAACTACATCAGCACGCGACTCCTTGACAACGACAAAAAACACAAAGATGGCGGAGTAATCTAGACAAAAAATGGTGCATCATCCACGATTTTCATTAAGTAACCTTACGTGAACACTTTCATTCCATTTACGGAATGAAATTATAAGAATGGATTCAATATTTTGTAATTTTATTGTCGTGTAAAGCGTGGACAGTAGCACATGTTTCACATGGCTCGCTTCATTTTAAACATTTTCTAGTTATTTGTTACCACTGGGTCGATGCCACTGCTGGTGGACTGTTAGTCCCCGAGGGTATTCACCAGCCCAGTAGTCAGGACTTCGGTGCTGACCCAAAAGCCGATTATTTTTGGAAATTTACAATTTCTAAATTTTTGTAAATTTTGTTGAAAACTCAGGAGTATCTCCCTCAAGCAAAGCTCTGTCCTGAGCTGATTTTGGCTTTACATTCAGATCATATTGGTTATTTGTTCTCTATCAGTTTTTAAACATCTTTGAGTTTATGGTATTCCAAACGTTTAGATTTTATCTGCACTGAAGAGACATAAGTTGTCGAAATGCGCATATGCAGAAAGTAAATTCACAGTAACTTCGGTATTTAGTTATTTTTCACCATGATGGTACTGCTTGAGGGTAAGCGAAGTAACATGTACCATGGATTTTAATTGGAAATGTCTTAGGGTTAGAAAATGACATTAACAAATCAGCTATCAAACAGACATTTCAAAAACATATTTGCATCACTAACCGCGTGACGATTGCTTTTAACAGAGCAGGACATGCTAACCCTTCCGGAGCACCTGATGTCGCTGTCAGTTTCACTGGAGTTCACACTATGAGTGCCTTGTTTTTGAGTGTTGTGTTTTCTATATCTGTGATTTGTATCTGTCTAACGTCATGGTTTTAACGTCAGTGTTTCCGGTGTCATCGTTTTGGCCGTGTCTTTGGACCTTGATTTTTGTAAATTCGATTACATTGTTCCTTCGGTATTCTATTGCCGTTGTTCTAATAAAACTACAAAATATTGCATTCAATTCTTAATTAATGAAAAGAAATAATTAAAAGTTTCGAGGTTGTGACATGATTTTAAGAATTGCCTGTAAAAAATTTTGAAATCTTTTATATATATTATAATATAATTATACCAATATAACATTAAGCTTTTCAACATTTATCTATCACAAAAATATGTTATTTGTTTTTTTTTCGTTAGTTTTGTTCGATTGTTTTTGATTGCTTTTGTGAGTTATGAGGTTTTTTGAACAGATCTTTTTCAAAATTTTCTTACAAAAGGATATATATGAGTATATTAAGATTTGAAAATAAACACAATACCCTGTAATCAATGTTTATAAAAAAAGAAAAGTGAGAACATAAAAAAGGAGAAACAAATCATCAGATATTTCAATACATTTTGCGTCTGGATTTTTGTTGCTTTCACTTATACTTTGATATTTCATTAAGCTGATATCTCAAATCATTCTGCGGAGCTCTTATTGTTTCTCAGCTATAAGGAACAAGAAGAGACCAAAATTTCCTTTTCTTTTTAATTTTGGGACTAGTTAAATAGAGTGTGCTTCTTTTGAACTATATTGACATAAACTTTCAGTACTTAAGCTACAGATTTTACGTACTATCAACGCCATTGCAACCACAAAATTGGCATATATATTTCTAAAAAGTTTTCCATATATTTAATTTCAAAAATTTTAATTGAGATATTTATTTTATCCCTTTTTAAGAAAATTTTAGAAGATCGCCAACTGGATTTTTCGTAGCTTTATGTTCAGTCTTTGTTATTTTCGTCCATTCAGAAATTCTAAGGCAGTCACCACGGCATCATAGATACATGTATATATGTATATGAAATGTCGGTTTTACAAATCAGCTATATTCACGTCTTCCTGGATTTGGCAATAAAAATTTTGATTTTGCTCTTGATTGACTCACTGTGTGACAGGTGCTATATACAGAGCAAGTCCTGAGAATCTGATGTCACTCTGTTTTTCGAGAGTTCACAGCGTTAGTGCTTTAGTTTTTATTGTTGTACAATGTATTTGTGGTGTTCGTGTCTTTTGTCTTCCGGTGTTCTCGCTTTTCCGTAGGGTACATCCTCGGTGTACTTATTGTATGCGTCAGGTTTATATTTGTTTTCTTTGCAATTGGTAAAAAACATAATGTTTTGGGACAATGTTTCTATTCATAAAATACAGGTTTCCGGATGATAACTTCTGCTTGCTTCGAATTAAAGTTTAATTATTCTGTGAATATATATCCATGAAATCCAAGTTGGGTTTAAATTTTTCACAGTGCTTGGTAATTCAGAATACGCAGTTATTGCTGAGCCCTTAAAGAATGTAAAATATATACCGGTTTAAACCTACCGCTGGCTTTTGCTAGTACCGCTACCAAGTCCGGCTGTCCCGAGTTCCTATCGTTGTCTACGTTTGTCTTTTGTCTTGTTCGTGTTTTTCATTTGTATTTCCCTGGCAGATTGTGGCATGTAATTATAATTTTCAGCCATTGTAGGTGTTTCCTGTTATCCATTTCTTAGTTTGTTGAAAACTCAGAGAAAAGTTGCACTATTTTTTGCAACATTTTTTACACCTTTACGTTTTCAAGAATTTACGAAAAAAATATTCTTCTCGGATTTGACATAACCGGTTTTGAAACAACCCTTGATTGACTCACTTGTAGTGTGATGGGTGTGATGGGTGTCGCTTAGTGGAACAGGACATGCTTACCCTTCTGGGACACCTGATGTCACTCCCGGTTTTCATGTGAGTTCACACTATTGGCGCTTCAGGGGACGACCATTTGATTCCGAGGGGGGACGCCTGGCAGTTTCGGTCGAGCCAGATTATTAATTTTCAAAATTTTGCGGGCCAGAATATTTATTTTTCGCCGCTCCGCGGCGAATATTTTTATTTTCAATAACATAATCGTATCGTACCAATAAATCCAAGGTCAGATTATTTATTTTTTTGGATGTGCAGGCCAGATTAATTGATTTTCGTTTAATTGATTTTCTCCGGTTGGATAATGTTTAGCCAGGTTTAGAAAAATGCATTTTAAGTAATATTGGATGACTATTTGTCCCGGTTCAGGATAATACTTAGGTACAGTTTTTGATATTTGAACATTGACCTATACCCAAACATTACCCAGCTTAATAGGGATGGTCTTACTAGTTTGATATTGTTTCTTCATACGAGTAGAAAATCAATAACGACGTTAATTCCAAGAGATTACGCCGACTTAAACTTGTTACGTTTGGGATAAACTATTACAGCAGTATTTAGATGACTTCGACTTCTCACGTCAAAATCAATTAATCAGCATATTATTTAGACTTACTCTACATCTTTATATTTATGAATCCCACTTGTAATCACGTTTTTACTGAGAAAATTTGAAAAGAAATTTGCCTCGCTAGAATAAGCGTGGGCAAATTAATTATGAATAATTTGACCCCGCAAACGTTTTATAACAAAATCATCAGTCAGCATACGTAATACCAAATCGATAACGTGTAAAGTCCTACTTCACTTAACCGTTAAGCTCAAAAGTTTAGTTTACGTAAATATTGATGTCCATTTCTACAACGCACGTCTCAAAAATAACTAGAAAAAGGTGATCAGCTGATCACAAAAGATATCCACGGCGCCAGTAGGCAATTCTAGTAGTTGCAGGAACATAGTTAGCTATTTTGCTTGACCAGTAGCTTTTTCATCAGTATAAAGAAAATAAATCAAACTATTCCAGTACCTCGTTTTCATACAAAAATAAGGAAAGAAAATGTAGTTCATCCCAAAGACCATATCTCCCCTGTTTGGCGGGGAGTACAAATAAATTTTATATTCTATATAGACAATACACATGTATGAACTAAACTATATTGGAATGAAACGGTTGTAGCAAAATTTTACTGCAATGATGTATAGAAGTTTTTTCACGAAGTTCGCTCATTTCATATGGAACAAAGAAAAAAAAACAGTGCCCCCATCGGAATACATAGATTAACAAGGGTCCTTTTGGGAAATCCTGCCAAATGAAGCAAATTCAAGTAAACTTTATAGAAATGTTTGAAATGTCTTTTTTAAAAAAAAAATGCTCGTTTCAATCAGGTCAGATAAAAACCGTGGGCGCCAAGTGGGCACATTTTTACTTTGAGCCGGTGGGAATGACCTAGTTTTAATTTCCCCTAAATTCTACACGAAATCCCAAATTTCAAGAAAAAGGGGTTTCAAACTCGCGGAGTCCAAACTCCAGATGCACCAATGCTAAATACGCCAGGGAACTTGGATAATACATACAAGATACTGACGGGAGATATATTCAAGGTTTTATCTGAAATTGCAAGATAAGGATCGAAGATTTACAGTAAATTGTGAATTTAACATCTTATATGTTGGTTGTTTTAGTAGTCTTCGAAAATTTGGTACTGACAATCTATAATGATTCTTAATATGACCGAAAATTTTGAGATAGAAATTATAGCTTTTGCCAGCATCGTATTCTACTAATCCTGTGTTTGCTCTAAAGAATTATAGTTCTACATGACAGAGAATCATAAAAATTGATAAAGAGAGAGTTTCAATGTTGCCTGCTTTATTTCAGAATTACGAGGGTCTACATTATAAGCATGCGGAGTTTTGTTTATCATAATATGATGCATTTTGTTTCGTTTCACTATTTATGAAATTGCGCAACTAATTTGATGTTGAGAAGAAGATCTTTTCTTCTGTCGGAGGCGTGTAGCATAACAACATTTTTCATAGCAACATACAACATTGAAACATACCACACCAAAAATTCATTTTTGTCTCGCCCGCGACGAAAGTCGCGGAAAGCGAGACATATGTGTACAAAGTATGACGGCGGCAGTGGTGGCGGCGGCGGCGGCGGCGGCGGCGGCGTAAACTTTCATGTTAAGTTTTTGTGATTAGGTCACTTTCCCAGTAACTATAAGTGGTAGGTCAATGATATTTGGTATATAGGTTGGTCTTGAGTAGTACATGACAGTCTGCTATATGGCTTTTGTCAGTGACCTCAATTTCACGGTCCAATGAACATATTAAGTTTTTGTGCTTTGTTTAATTTCTCAGTAACTATAAGTGGTAGGTCAATGGTATTTGGTATGTAAGTTGGTTTTAGGTAGTACATGACAGTATGTCATATGGCTTTTGTCCTTGACCTAAATTTCACGGTCTAGTGAGCATGTTAAGTGTTTGTGATTAGGTCATTTTCTCAGTAACTATAAGTGGTAGGTGAATGATATTTAGTATATAGGTTGGTTTTGAGTAGTACATGGGAGTCTGCTATATGGCTTTTGTCTGTGACCTCAATTTCACGGTCCAATGAACATGTTAAGTTTTTTGTGCTTAGTTTAGTTTCTCAGTAACTATAAGTGGTATGTCAATGATATATGGTATGTAGGTTGGTCTTAGGTAGTTCATGACAGTCTGTCATATGGCCTTTGTCCTTGACCTCAATTTCACGGTCTTGTGAGCATGTTAAGTTTTTGTGATTAGGTCATTTTCTCAGTAACTATTAGTGGAAGGTCAATGATATTTGGTTTATATGTTGGTCTTGCATAGTACATGACGGTCTGCTATATGGCTTTTGTCTGTGACATCAATTTCATAGTCCAGTGATCATGTTAAGTTTCCTGGTATCTATTAATGTAAGTTCAATAATATTTGGCATGTGTGTTTTTCTTAGATGGAAGATGACAGCCTGCTATTTGGCCTTGGCCCTTTACCTCATTTTCATGGCCTAGTGAACATGTTTGGTTTTTCAGTATCTATCAGTGGTAGGTCATTAATATTTGGAATTTTGTTTTTGGATGATATGTGACAGTCTGTTATATTGCTTTTGTCAGTTAATCTAATTTCACAGTTTAGTGAACATGTTAAGTTTTCTGATTTAGGCAGTTTGAGTTTCACATCAATTTTCCGATCAAGCAGGGACGGGCGAGACATCAATTTGGGTCCACACTTGTTTAAAAAATCCATAGTAACATTCAACACAAAGGAATCTATGGTAACACAAAAAAAAAAAAAAAAAACAAAAAAACAAAAAAAAACAAAAAAAAAACAGAGCAACATACAAATTGAAAAGTTGAAAGATACAGCTTACAACACAGGAAATCTAAGATAATATATTAAATAAAAAATACAAAGTATAAATACATAAATACATGGTCAATTGGTACAGGAATCCATGGCTACCGATAAACCATAGTTACATACAACAACGTGTAGCAACCTGCTTTAATAGTTTCTTTAATGCGATTTTATTAATTTATGGGCGCGGATTAGACTTTCGATTTAGTGAAAAAAAAAACTGAAAATAACACTTTCGACATTTTTGTTAGATATCATATCATATAAAAATGCTTGGTATTGAATTTTGGGCTATTAATTTGATTGATCATGCTATATCTAACATCTAAATGTGCCAAACTTCCAAGTCCAAAATATTGCTATGTCTACAATTTTTTACTCGTAAAGTGCATAATTGATGATTGCTCTCTAACAACACATTTTTTCCCCATCAGCATATAAATTTTATGACGTCGTGTGCATTTTTGATGTAAATGAAAGATGAGGGATCGGACAAGGGGTCACTTCCTCTCGTCTTTCAGCTCCTTTTTCTAACCTCCAAACCCTCCTTGACATTCCACACTTTTATATACCCACTTCTAAATCCACTATCTTCTATCTCTCATCCTCCTTAGTCTTGCAACTTCCATCTCCCACGCCTTCCGTCATTTCCCCTTCCATCATTTCTCCTCTTCTTTTACATCCGTTTCCCTCCCTGACCCCTCATGAATGGAAATCAATGAAATACCAAAAATGAACTATTATTTAAAATGATTTTTTTTAAATAAATACTTAAAAGCATCAGTCGGTGTTCAAGACAACCTTTTTCGTTATGTATCAGTTCAATTAACTTGTTGTAAAATATTCCACCATAGTTATTAATCAAATATACGCTTCCTGTGGAACAGGTTAAGGTCATACACAATCTTAAAAGTATTTTTGTCAATTACCGAGCGCAGCTCGAAATTGACCTAGTAGTCATGTAAAATTGCTCATTTCTTACGCTATACCATACACTAAATTCATACGCAATATAATCCATCGCTAAGACATCTTTAATGTACAATCGGACGCTTCGAAATTATAGCATATATTTCCAAGTAATTAGATTGGTTCATGGAATTTTATGAATGAATGCATGTGTAATTATCTAAAAATAATATTTTACCTAATCTATCTGATTTGCTATCTAATTGTCCGTAGGTGAAGTGTATTAGATTAGACACACGTATGAGCAATGACCTTCGAAATATGAATGAACGGATATTTCAAACAGCTGCTTATC
The DNA here is from genome assembly GCA_002080025.1 of Modiolus philippinarum. Classification (NCBI taxonomy): domain Eukaryota; kingdom Metazoa; phylum Mollusca; class Bivalvia; order Mytilida; family Modiolidae; genus Modiolus; species Modiolus philippinarum. Next base: position 205,593 of record MJUU01059314.1, on the reverse strand, counting down.
ATGTACAATTATATGTCAGTTATTAAAGACAATTTCTTTATTGTGTAATTATTATGATAAGAAGAAACTGATATGATTTGCCAAGCTGGGGTTCGACAACGTTGGAGTTGGGGTTTTTCTAACTAGCTTATCACTTATTTATTTATTTATTTAAAATCATCCAAACCCACTCAAGGGCTTAACAGTCCAAGACCGGTGTTTCTGTCGTATTTCTGGTAAATTACTATGGGACCGACTTCATCAGTGGCTGTCCTTGAACTTTCTTTAATTATATTATTTTTTAATATAGTAAAAGTTTAGACCATACAAAATATATCCCCATTTTTGGGTAACAGTTTTTTTTATTATTCTGGATTTTATGAAAATTTCCATTCTCTCTCCATTTAGGGTATAGATTTTAGTTAGTATCCCCGCACTTTCGAAGAAAGTTCGGGGATAATGTAATACCCTTTGTCTGTCCGTCCGTTCGTCGGTCCGTCCGTCACACTTTCTTGTGACTCAAACTCCTCCTACATTTTTGGATTTAGAGATTTAATTTTGATGTAGAATTGTTGCATATAGTCTGTAGATGCGCAATAAGCTTTCGGATTTTTGATATTGCTCTCGGTGCAAACAAGAGGCCCCAAGATGTCAATTTTTACACATGTGGCATGTGACACAAACTCCTCCTACATTTATGGATTTATGGATTTAATTTTGTTGTAGAATTGTTGTATATAGTCTGTAGATGCGCAATAAGCTTTCGGATTTTTGTTCTTTATCTTGATGCAAACAAGAGGCCCCAAGATGTTGATTTTGACAAAGGCCCAAATATGTGGATTTTGACACATGTGACATGTGACACAAACTCCTCCTACATTTTTGAATTTAGGGATAAAATCTTTATGCAGAATTGTTGCATATAGCCTGTGGATTTGCAATAAGCTTTCAGAAGAATTATGATTCCGGTTCCAACTTTGGTAAATTTCCTGAAAGTCTCAAAGACCACTTATTTTTTGGAATTCTATCTAGCAACCGTACTTAAATAGCTTCTTTAATTTAGGACAAACACTTTCATCAATTTGATTTCAAATATATTTGATTCCAATTTTGGTAATTTTCCTGAAAGTCTCAAAGACCACTTATTTTTTGGAATTCTACCTAGCAACCGTACTTAAATAGTTTCTTAGATTTAGGACAAACACTTTCATCAATTGGATTTCAAAAATTTTTTATTCCAATTTTGGTAAATTTCCTGAAAGTCTCAAAGACCACTTATTTTTTGGAATTCTACCTAGCAACCATACTTAAATAGTTTGTTTATTTCAGGACGAACATTTTAATCAATTTGATTTCAGAAATATTTGATTCTAATCTTGGTAAATTTCCTGAAAATCTCAAAGACCACTTATTTTTTGGAATTCTACCTAGCAACCGTACTTAATTAGCTTCTTTAATTTAAGACAAACACTTTCATCAATTTGATTTCAAAAATTTTTGATTCCAATTTTGGTAAAATTCCTGAAAGTCTCAAAGACCACTTATTTTTTGGAATTCTACATAGCACCATACTTAAATAGTTTGTTTAGTTTAGGACGAACATTTTAATCAATTTGATTTCAAAGATATTTGATTCCAATTTTGGTAATTTTCCTGAAAGTCTCAAGGACCACTTATTTTTTGGAATTCTACCTAGCAACCGTACTTAAGTAGCTTCTTTAATTTAAGACAAACACTTTCATCAATTGGATTTCAAAAATTTTTGATTCCAAATTTTGTAAATTTCCTAAAAGTCTCAAAGACCACTTTTTTTTGGAAATCTACCTAGCACCATACTTAAATAGTTTGTTTAGTTTAGGACGAACATTTTAATCAATTTGATTTCAAAAAGTAATTGATTCCAATCTTGGTAAATATCCTGAAAGTCTCAAAGACCACTTATTTTTTGGAATTCTACCTAGCAACCGTACTTAAATAGCTTCTTAGATTTAGGACAAACACTTTCATCAATTGGATTTCAAAAATTTTTGATTCCAATTTTGGTAAAATTCCTGAAAGTCTCAAAAACCACTTATTTTTGGAATTCTACCTAGCAAAAATACCTAAATAGTTTGTTTATTTTAGGACGAACATTTTAATCAATTTGATTTCAAATATATTTGATTCTAATCTTGGTAAATTTCCTGAAAGTCTCAAAGACCACTTATTTTTGGAATTCTACCTAGCAACCGTACTTAAATAGCTTCTTTAATTTAGGACAAACACTTTCATCAATTGGATTTCAAAAATTTTTTATTCCAATTTTGGTAAAATTCCTGAAAGTCTCAAAGACCACTTATTTTTTGGAATTCTACATAGCAAAATACTTAAATAGTTTGTTTAGTTTAGGAGTCCGCCGAACATTTGAATCAATTTGATTTCAAAAAGTAATTGATTCCAATCTTTTCCAATCTTGGTTAATTTCCTGAAAGTCTCAAGGACCACTTATTTTTTTGAATTCTACCAAGCAACCGTACTTAAATAGCTTCTTTGATTTAAGACAAACACTTTCATCAATTGGATTTCAAAATTTTTTTATTCCAATTTTGGTAAATTTCCTGAAAGTCTCAAAGACCACTTATTTTTTGGAATTCTACCTAGCACCATACTTAAATAGTTTGTTTAGTTTAGGACGAACATTTTAATCAATTTGATTTCAAAAAGTTATTGATTCCAATCTTGGTAAATTTCCTTTAAGTCTCAAGGACCACTTATTTTTGGAATTCTACCTAGCAACCGTACTTAAATAGCTTCTTTAATTTAAGACAAACACTTTCATCAATAGGATTTCAAAAAAATTTTATTCCAATTTTGGTAAATTTCCTGAAAGTCTCAAAGACCACTTATTTTTTGAAATTCTACCTAGCAACCGTACTTAAGTAGCTTCTTTAATTCAGGACAAACACTTTCATCAATTTGATTTCAAATATATTTAATTCCAGTTTTGGTATATTTCCTGAACATCTCAAAGACCACTTATTTTTTGGAATTCTGCCTAACAACCATATATCCTTAAATTCTTTTTGTAAAAATAACTACTATCAATAGTTCTATTTCAAAAATATTGGGAAAAATTTTGCTCAGGGGGTGTCAAACAAGGAGTGCGGGGATAGCTGTCGTTCCGACAACATCTAGTTTTATATGATAATTTTGCAGTATTAACTAGCCTATGCTTTGTCAGGTCTAGTAAGGATTTGTTGCAGATTTGTATGCCTTTTGAAAGCTATCATAGGTTTTTTGAGAAGATTCTCGCACACTCTATGTTTTGTTGTATCAGATTCCAGTGTTTAATAATAGCCCTTTTTAATTGTTGGACAGCTGGGTTATATCTCGATACTAGTACCAAAAGTCTGGCACTGATTTTTACTCCGTCCATTAATAGGGTTTTTCTGTCTAAGTGTGCAGTAGATTTGATAGCCTCGTCGATTTCGAATGCACCATAATTTCTTTGTAAAAGCTTTCTTTTGAAAAAATCAATAATCTGTATTCGTTGACATTCTTGATTTGTATTTCTAATGTGGCGAATGATTTCGCCTTTTATGAAGCCTTTAAACTCACTATTTGGATGACAGCTAGTTCTGTCTAAGTATTGGAATGTTTCCGTTTCTTTAATGTAGGTTTTTATATCAAGAATACCATTTGACAAAAATCTTTCGCCCTTATAGATAAGAGTGTCCAAGAACGAGATTTCAAACATTCTGATGTCTGCTAATTCGGGCGAACATGATCCACCCATTGGAACGCCAATTTTTTGTCTATACACTTTATTCTGAAAGGTGAACTCGTTGTTTTTTAACAACAGGTCAAGAATATTGAGCATATCTCTTTTTGGAGGTACTCAATATGGTCCAAACTTTTACTGACCGCTTCCATTATTTCTTCGTACTCTAGATTTGTGTACATTGAACTTGCATCAAACACAATTAATAAAACATTCAAAGGTAATCTTAAATTTTCAATTTTCCTGATAAAGTGTTTTGTGTCTCTTACATAAGTATACTGTCTTCTGACAATTGGAACTAAAATAGTATCCATAAAGCGCCCAAAGTTTTGTAAAGGCGTGCCACATAAAGACACGATTGGTCTCCCAGGAATAATATAATTTTTTCTCAATTCCATGTCTGCTTCCATTTTTACGCAAAGATCTCTGGGAATTTTATGTATTTTTGGAAGCAGGAAAAATTTTCCTAACTTATTATGTGGAAGGTCTGCCGTTAGAAATCTATATGTAATTTCATCTATTTTTTTTCGAAGTACATGTATACCATCTTTCAAGAACTTTGTTAACAAATGCAGAAACATGCTCCGTTTCACCATGAAACATTTCTTCATAATATGTGTTATTACCTACGTGTCTTAAACCTTCGGCGATCTAATTCTCTTTTATCAGATTTTCTGACAACGATTTTGTCGTTATTTTTCAAACAATTCAAGGCTTGAATTTCATGTGTTGTAAGATTAAAATATTTTTTTTTCTTAATTTCATTTTGCTCAATTCATAGCGTGTGGAAACAGATAATTTTCCAGTGTTTTACAAGAATATTGTGGATTAAACCCAGTGCTTATATAAAACGGATGTATTATTGTATTTTTTCCATCATCAAACAGATATTGACAGCGCATTTTCCGTTCGAACTCGTCGAAATCTCTCAACAAGTTTTGTCTTACTCCCTTGGAGCTTGGGGGAAGGGACAAACCTTACACCCCGGGAAATGGGAAATGGGGATATATTTTGGAAAAAAGTTTCCGGTGTATGGTCTAAACTATTACTATATTGAAAAATAATATAATTAAATAACTAAATACCGAAGTTACTGTGAATTTAATTTCTGCATATACATTAAAGAAAGTTCAGGGACAGCCACTGATGAAGTCGGTCCCATGGTAATATACCAGAAATACGACAGAAACACCAGTCTTGGACTGTTAAGTCTTGAGTGGGTTTGGATGATTTTAAATAAATAAACAAACCCAGTATATTGTAACACTTTATCTGTTTAACATGACATTTTTATGCCTTTTTACAAAAACTTCATATAAAATTATACAAGATTTATATATTTCCAATAAGCTATACCCCTAAGGCTAAAAATAAATTGAGACCAGACCAACCCATGTTTTGCAATATAGCCCAGACCAGACCAAACCAGCCCAGCCCATGTTTTACAATATGCCCTTATCACTAAGGCTTTTAAATCGTTAATATGGGAAAAGGTGACCTTTTGACACTCGAAAATATATCAATAGGTATAGATTTTTTTTATCATCATCAGATGATAAGATAGGAGTCTTGGAATATCAGTGGCATTCCTATCAAATAAATGTCACACGAAGGCAACTTCTTGAGCGAAAATTCAAAATTCGTAAGCGACTAAGATTTGAAGACCAGCATATCAATATATTGACCTCTTTTTAAATGTGGTTCAAGTGTTTGGGTAAACATTTTTATGAATTAAAAAAATGTATACAGAGTAATATATATCTCAATATCATTCCTGATAAAGATACTCTTCAAACTAAAGACAAACACAATCTTGTCGGAGTATTTTACTTATCAATCGCAGTCGACGTTAATTGACTCGGTACCTTCGTACTTTGATTCTAGCCATGTCTGACATATTTAACATGCAGTTAACAAATTAAAGATGCCAAAATTGAAAACTTTTACCAGAAAATTGATAAAAATTACCGTATCATTTTTTTATTCATGTCTTACCACTAATTGCTGACGTATTTCCATAGAAACAAAATGATAACTGTTGTAACATCATATTTGTATTCATAATGCTTTAAACAATCACATAGAGTTTTGCCTTTTTAAGGAAGCACAACAGTCTTCTGAAGAAAATTTTCTGTTCCTGAGAAATTTTTTATATAGGGTCTGGTTTAAGATTAAATTAATTTTAAATTTTAAGTCTAAGAAATTTAGCTTTTTTTCAAAATTTAAAATTGATTTAATTTTAAACCAGACCCTATATCAAAAATCTGAGACACAGTTTTGTTGCATTTTTATGGATCTTTCAGATAAAGCAAATAGAATTCAGCTATCTGTAAAGATGTAAAAGTTATTTTCATTTTAGAAATATTACCTCAAAAACTCAAATTTTTGCCAAATAAGGTAAATTAGACATTGATACTTAAAAGGAATACTCTTTAAATGAGCATTAAGAGTCAATTAAATCATTTTCCTTTAATTTGATACCTCGTTTGTCATTGTATCTTTATTAATATTAAAGTAACAGGCTTTCAAAGTCAGGGACCGAAAATTTTCTTCAGAAGACTGTTGTGCTACCTTAATTGAATATGTTTGTCCATGAATTTTGCTATTTTAATGTAGTATTTTTGTCCATGATCTTTACTATTTTAATTGAGTATTGGAGTATTTTTGTCCATGATTAAAGTTCGCTTTCATCAAAAATTTTCTTATGTTGCAGATGTTTTGCGATATTGATTAATTGTTGCTGCGAAACCTACACTTATTAACTGTTTGATCAAATAACTAAATAGAAAACTTACTGTAAATTTAGTTTCTGCATATGGCCATTTCTACAACTTATCTTCAGTGCAGATAACATCTAAATAATTAGAAGACCATAAATTCAAAAAAATTTTAATAAAACTTAGGGAGAACAAATCAGCAATATGATCTAAACGGAAAGCAAAAATCAGCCAAGGACAGAAATTTACATGATGAATATACCTCTTAGTTTTCACCAAGGTCACAAAAATTGGTAAAATTTTGAATAAAATCGGCTTTTGGGTTAATCCAGATTTGCTGATTACTTGGCTGGTGAATATCCTCGGGGACTAACAGTCCACCTGAAGAGGACTTAATATTTGTTCATGTATGGCATAATGCATTGTATTAAAAATAGCAGCATATTTGACTTTGATCATTTTTATTTTGCCAGAACCTATCACAGGATCGGCATTGAGGGATGTCTGTCAGTTGTCTTTTACCCCTCTGTCCGTATCTCATAAAAAAATTATAGCATCGTGGGTAGTTTCTCCTCAACCGCTTGAAACTTAAATAAAAAGCTTTCGGGATGTTCAATATACACTGCAAAAGCCCGCAATGGATTTTGTTGTTCTTTATTCCTGTTTTGTAAGTTTTTCCATGTTGCCATATTGATTAAGGTTTCGGGGCATGCTTCCATTTTCCGAATCTCTTCTATACCAGTATAGTAATTATTGACCAAAGTTGTCTGACATCTTCAATTAATGTTGTACATGTGGACCATATATATATATTTTTAATCATACTTTTTCCTCTTCATTATGCGTTTATTTAATTTCTCATTTCAGGAATATTGCAACTTTTCATATATTTTTTGGGGGCTAAATTAGAAACCTCAATATATTTATATTCATTGGAATAGCTCCAACAAGGTAACTTTTTGAAAATTAGAAATAATAGGTGAAAGTCTAATTGTTTATATGTGTATGTGAAGTTGACATGAAAAGGGGTAAGTTGAAAAAATGAGTTGCATATCGCTGTGACTCGAAAGCTCACGGTTTAATTTGACTCGAAAGCTCACGCTTTAATTTAGTGGAGTAGAACAGTTGATCAGATAAACACAAATACATTGTATTTCAGCGGTAATATTTGAAATTCAACACAAATGGAATCTACCCTACATATCTTTTAAGGCTCAAACCCTTTTTTGTACGTGTTTTTTCAGGTTCTGTTTGATAATGTCATGATACCGAGAAAAACAATTTCTATATGCTTCAATTGACAAGTTTTTCCACAAACAACACGGAAAAAAACACAAATACTAATTTGGAATTGATGCGTATTGATTGATTACCATGTTGTCTAGCCATACTCTAAAAGTCGATTCCACCCACGATATAGGCTGATTAACTAGCACCTTTTAGATGTGTTTGTGTTAACGGACCAGGATACTGCTAGGCGGATTTCGTCGTGCATGTATTGGTTCGAATACAGCTCACCGCCTACTGGATTTTCCGATATCAATTGCTTTAAAAGATGCTTTTCATTACTGTTGGCATTGTGTAATAGACACTTCTACTTTTGCAGAATACCTTGCTTTACATACATTATCCATTTGCTTGCAACACTTTTATATTTCACTTAACATTACCGTTGAAATTCCTTCTTTCTCCCAAATTTGTACCCTACCCTCCGTATTTTCCGAGTCCACCCACAATAGACACCGATTTACCAGCGCCTTTTTATAGACGACCGTTGTCGTGTGGAGTTGCTTACGGACTGGAGACTGTTAGGTTGATGCTGCCGTAGAGGTATGGGTTCGAATCAAGTTCAGCACCTGTGAGAAATTCCGATGTCAATATCTTGAAGAAGATGTTATTCATCACTGTTGGCATTAAGAAATATAAATTTCTACCTTTGCAGCTCACCATGCCAAACACTCATATACATGTCTTATCCATTTACATATACAGAGATTATCGATCACTTATATTAGCTTGGCTATTTGTGCTTATCTCTGGTTATTTGTGATTATATCATTTGGTTGTTTTTGCTATGTCAGATTTTGATTTGATCTGCACTGAAGGGTAAATAAGTAATACATTGACAAATAAATACCGAAGCAAGAACGAGGAAAGGGGAAATTCCAAAATCACGGCTATTCACATCCAACACAAATTGAGACAATATGACAACAAAACAAATAAACAAAATGAACATGAACGAAACATAACCAAAGCACTAGCAGTGTGAACCCCTACAAAAACTGAGGTATCATCAGGTGCTCTGGAAGGGTAAGCATGATCTGCTCCACGCGTGGCACCCGTCACATTGTTTTGTTGAAATAGTTGTCGAAATAGTAATATGAAAAAAAAATTACAGTAACTTCGCTATTGAGTTATTTATAACAACTGGGCCGACGCATCTGCTGTTGGACTGTTAGTCACCAAGGGTATTCCACAATCCAGTAATCAGTACTTCGGTTCCGACCCGAAAATCAAAGGAGTATCTCCCTCTTGCATAGGTTTGTCCATAGCTGTTTTTGTCTTTCCAATCGTTTGGTTATTTGTGCTATATCAAATTTTACAATTTCTTTTGAGTATGATGTCTCAAATATTGTGAGTTGATCTACACTAGGAAGAGACACAAGTAATCGAATTGGCCATATCCAGAAACTAAATTTACAGGCAATTCGGTGTTTTGTTATTTATTACAATTGACCAGATGTCTCTGCTATCCCCGATGGTATCCGTATTCACCGACCCACTGGTCAGTACTTCGGTTCCGACCCCAAAACCGATGTTATTTAGAAATTTGCAATACAGAAATTAAAAGTTGAGAAAATTTGCTTAAAACTTAGGAGTATCTCCCTCTTGCATGGCTCTGTCCATTGCTGTTGTTGGTTTCCATTTAGATCGTTTGGTTATTTGTACATTTTTTGCACTTTATCGAATTGTAGAATTTTTTTATTTTCTGGTGTTCCAAATATTTAATTTGATCTACATTGAAGAGACATAAGTTGCCGAAAAACACACATACAAACACCGTTTTTACTTAGTTTATCTTTACCGTTACAACCATTTCTTCTTTCTCTCTACTTTCTACCCTATTTTTGAGTCCGCCCACAATAGACACAGATTTACCAGTACCTCCATTACAGGTTTCCGTGGTCGTGTTGACAAACTGGAGACTGCCAAGCGGATGCTGCCGTTGAGGTATGGATTCCAATCAAGTTCACCTGATGGATTATTCTCGATTACAATGGATTTAAAAAGATGTTATTTATCCCTTTTGACATTTGGAAATATATATTTCTACCATTGAAGCTCATCTTACCATATAGGTCTAGTTTAAATACTTTTTAGTTAGATGTATATTGAAAGCAGGAATATTTTATTTTACAACAACACACAACTACATCTGTTTATATTTTCAAATTTATTCTCTCTGAAAAAATACACTCTATTTCAAAGAAATCACATATTGAATTTTCAGAAAATAAGAACTTCTCAGTACCCTTCTATACATATATCAATTTATTTTACATGAAGCGCCTGTTCATAAGCTGCCTTACAGAATTTTCATTAAGGTAAATCACCACAAAACGTCCTCATGAGTATAGAACATATCTGGAATATGCAAAATAATTTCTCATCCTATTGGGAACATGATTAATTGAAGGAAAGATAAACACCTGAAACTTGCAGCCAAACAAAACAATGCATTCGCAAAGAGTAAAGTGTCCTTTCCTTGATAAGCTCTTCACTGCGATTAATAGATTTGAAATTAGTCGTAAATACAATATAAATGTATAAAAAAACATAAGGCCCTTTTCACAAAAATAGTTCTGAAATATTTGTAGCTGTAGAATAAAGTTTATAATAAACAAAAGAACTGATTTTTTTTTATCTAAGGCAAATGAACAGATACGTAGTACTATTACCTTTTCAGATAGTTTGATTTTGAGATATTCCGAATATGTGGGATTATTTTTATATCAAGAATTTCATAGAATAGCTCCATATTTTGTTAGAATTTAGTGCATATATTATTCTTTTGTATGCGTTTTGGTCTTAAATGACCAAAAAAAAAATAGCACCGAAGTGATTTTCATTTCGTATTTTGAGGAAATGCAATTACGGACAGAAAAACCTGTATCAATTATTTGTTGTAATAAAAAAATGCAACCCTCTTTTGAAACTATCCTTCTACCGTGTATGATTTGTGAAAAAAATTGCAGGTATATACAAGAGTTATAGACGAAAAAATATTGTATCAGTGCTTAAAGCTGTTCTTAAAATGGGGAGGGGGTATGTTAAACAAAGCAAACAGACCTTTCTATCTCCTTCATTTTGTTTTGCTAGTGATTTAAAAGGGAATCAAGATTACACATTCCTATCATCCGTGCGAGACTTACATAGGTAGTCTAGGACGTTAAACACCCACAGTCAGCCATACAATCTCAGATAATCTACCAAATTTTCTCTTTTACTCATTAGAACTAAGTTTTTTAATCTTCATCATGAGAAGAAAATTAGTTTAGGTAGTTGCAACCTTTGAGTGAAAGTAATTAGAATTTCATGAAAGTCTTCTGAATTAGTAGAATTGAGTGAAAGGTTGACAATAGATGATAAACCAGAGGCTCACATGGTGGCTATTAATCAAATAAGATTTTTCCCGAGGGTTAAATGCTTAATATGAGGTTACATCCAATTGGTATTAAAATCATTCATCTGGTAGATTACTGTCGTAGTAAAATGCCTACGTTATATCAATTATGAAACTGTTTTCAAGAATAAACAATTTACATCTTTCTTATCGAGTTCTATGTTAAACTGTAGTCTCCCCGGTGGCAGTCATCTTGTATTTCTCATTCGTACAAATATAAAAAAATGGCTTAAAACCATCAAGTTACAATGCCTTGTTAATATCAACTTGATATATGAGACGGTTTTCAAGAATTCAGCTATTCACAACATTTTCCCATAGGGTACAATATTAAACTAAGATCTGCAAGGGCGGCCATATTAGATTTATTATCAGCGCAAGAATCATATATTTTATTGATGACCATCATGTGACCATGCCTAGTTAATATAAACTTGATTTAAGAAATGGTTTTGAAAAATTAATAATTTGCAACAGGGTCTATGTTAAATTATGTGCCACGGTTGCAGCCATCTTGGATTATATGCGAACGTGTCAGACAAATGTAGAAATTGTAGTTCTTAATAACCTGAAAACTTTTGCTTGACCTCTTTCTCAAACCGTTTTTGAAAATAAGACAAAATGTAAAAACAAAATCGAAAATTTGATCAATAAAGGACAATAACTCCGATATGGGTAATAAGATTTCATCAAAATTTCCAGGTGAGTAGATCTTGACATGCTGAACATTTTTGAAATTGCAAGTTGACCACTAAAACTTATAGTTTTTCTAATGAAGGATTTAAAAAATGTTAAAAGAGGGCAATAACAACAAGACAGCTTTTTGGATTCTTTTCAAAATCGCAGAGCGGGCTGATACTTTTTAACTTAAAATCAGATTTTTGATTTCTAAAACGGTTTTTAGTTATTAATAAAAAAGAAAAAAAACCAGAAATTTACCTATATGTTCTTTTTTAATAACAGCGGCCATGTTGTTTAATCTACGGACAGATCGAACACAAGTTTGAAACTTCATACCCTGTAGATGATTCAGGCCAAGTTTGGTTACTTGGTTACAATTGGCCTAGCAGTTTCAGAGGAGAAGATTTTTGAAAATTTTTGAAAGATTTTTATTCACTGACGGACGGACGACGGACGTTGGAGAACAGACGCGAAGTAATGGCAAAAGCTCGCATGGCCTTTCAGAGGCCAGAGGAGTTAAAAATAGTAGGTTAATGTGCTTGATTTTGAGGAACAAGCATCTTTTTTTGAAATGGCGGGAAATGTTCATTTTCTTGGTTTTCCAAAGATTTGTAAGTCTTGAAAATCGAGTGAAGGAGTAAAAGTACATGCTTTTAGCATATAACATGAAAAGTGAGTGTAGGCAAAATATTTTACATGTTATGATACGGAAAAAGGACAGAGAAGCCAGCGTATCTGACCAAATGCCAGAAATCAACAGAGGCAACTCCCTTAAATGGAAAAAGAGCTTCTGCAAATGAACTACAATAGTTACACATATTCTGTAAACTCAGCAATATTTTTTGTTCAGATAAATAAACAAAATCAGCATTAGAAATGTATGATATTTTTTGCTTTTGCATATTCCAAGTTTTTGGTCGAATGGGAAAAAATCACATAAATATCAAAGGCAGTAAAGTACTAGTATACGTTTGAATACAAACCACGATTATATTCAGTGGATTTTGATTTATTGTGTGTATTTGCGTCATCTGTCTCATTTGTGATACCTGGGACTAATATTAGTCCCAGGTGATACCCATTACAAAAGTTCTGAAAGTGATCAATTTTAATTATGAAATTTAATTGAATAAAATTGCTCTCGCATTTTAATCAAACTAGTTTATACAAATTATACATACTAGTAATTCTGATATTTTTGAAAATTCATTTTATTCTCTTCAATATTTGTCATTATAGTTAGATATAATAAGAATTATATTTTGAATAACTTTTAAATCTTCATTAATCTTTTTACCTCTATGTTTTCAGGTACCTTTAATGATATACAAACATTCCTCAAAAGAAAAGATTTTACACTTGAAAATTAACTTTTACCCACTGAACTGAAATCCTCTAATCCGTATCCTCCATAAAACCATTTTATCGCTATACAAAAGTAAGAATTTTACAAGAAAAATGGCTCGGAAATAATATTTAGTTCACAACGTAATTGAGGACTAATTGTCAAAAATATAAAACAAGCACAAAATGTGCGGCATAACAATAACAATACTAAATTTTTCAAACAACAATCAATGATCACATGACTTCAAAATGGACGTCTAGTTGGATTTTGTCCTCCAAACTGTAGGAAGAACCATCTATTTCTCTGACGTGTTCTAACACCTGATCTGATAGGTGGTGTTGTTGTTTCTGGGATATCTTTAGCAGTTGTAATTCTAGTCGTTACCTCTTGTGAAGCAAGATCATGAGATGGAGCCTCTGGTGCATCATTATTCCAAAGGTCGCTCTACAAATACAACTCAATATCATAAATTTGTATATTTTAAATAAAGAATTTCTACAATAAAAATGCACTCATTTAGCACCCCACCTAATTAAGTACAGATAGTACTAAACGGATGGTTTCTTACAATTGAAAGAAAAAGTGCTGTGTTAATAGTAAAGCAGAATAATGAAATTAAAACAAATTGGAGCAGAAAAGATCTGTTTCAGAGTTTGACTTCCGTCCTTGTAAAAGACTTCTTATCCAATCAGAAACCTCCAGAAACATTAAGTCCTATAACGTATTTCTGAAGCAGTCCAGTATTTAAAATCTATCACTATCGGGGTTATTTATATCCAGTTATTAACAATGAAGTTTCTTGTTTAGTGTTTGTGTTTTCGGTTCTCTCCATTTGTCTTTTTATCGCCACCATTTTTGGTCTGTGGTTTTTCAAATTTTCTCGTTCGTCTATTATTTTTGTCAATAACTCCTTATCCTCAGGTGATTTTTTCCGGTTTTCTATGGCGATCCTTTAAATTTAGAAATCCTTCATCGAGTTAACTGTTTCCCTTCAGAAAATTGTTAATAAATTTCTACACGATTTACATGTTTGCAAATACTTTATTTTGTACATTTGTGACACTGTCGTTGTTCACAGACATTGATGTTTTGAAGGTTACAAAGAAAAAGTATTTTCAGTATTTGAGTAGTTGACGCCTCTGCTGATAGACGGTTAGTTCCCAGGGGGTATGCAATAGCCTAATAATAATCTTTGATGTTGGCAAAATCATACATGTAACCTTAAAATATCTAAAGTTCAGAATTTTGTCTTACACTAAATAGTGTCTTCCTCGTGCAGAAAGCTTGGCAGATTTTTTTCATTTTTAGAGCCAATTGTGTCCTTGTTCTATATCGGCTTTTATATATCTTTCGGTATTGATCTTCCAAATGTTTTGATTGCATCTGCACTAAAGGGAGGTAAGTTGTCAAAAAATGTTTGCTTCAGAAATTGCTATCATTAAAAGGAGAGTTATTTACAAAACCGAAGTCCAAAAACATGGCCAAAACGAGAGCACAGAAAACAATAACGTTAGACAGCAACAAAGCACAGAAATAAAAACACAACATTCAAAACCAAGGTACTCAAAGTGTTAGCTTTATGAAACTGAGAGCGACATCGGGTGACTAGAATATTTGACTCCGAATGCCAACTGCGATGAAAATCATCTTTTTATACCCGTTAGCTTCGGAAAATCTAGCAAGGTCTGCGACTGGATTTGAACCGATACCTTATTATCATCTATGGCAACACCGCCTGCACTACATCCATTGCTCTGGACCACTAGACCGCCTAGGCTATATAAAAGATATACAGCTTTCGGTAACCCAGTCATTCCTTCTCGTAGACAACTTAGAGTTGTAACAAATTACAGGATGAACCATGTGATGGGTATACTAACATCCATATCTTTAAGAATGTCTGTACCAAGTCATGACCATTGCGGTTGACGATTTTCCGATGGGTTTTACAACTACTTCGTGTTATGGCTCTTTGGATTTTGGTGCTTGACAAATTCGTTCGGAATTTTTTTTATTAATAGTTTGTGCTGAGCTTTTAATTTAGTTTATGGTAACCGAAATAGTAAACATCTCATATGCATGTATAATGCTTCGTATTCATTCAACTGTTTTTTTTAATGGAGAGTTTTCCGGCTACTAAATACTTCTAACATATCAAACTGCATAAACATTTAACGCTTTTACAGATGAAATATCGCAGTCATTCTACAAATCTTAGGGGCATTAACGTATGACAAATATGCATTGTTCAAATTATAAAACGTAAGGATTTATTCGATATTGTATCATAATTTTCTTCTATAAACTGTTAAACACAGTATATAATAATTTTCTTCTATAAACAAACTGACGCTGACAAAAAATGTTCAGCACAGGAAGTAAGGGGAGTGGGTTGGTAGAAAAGATAAGGCTTATATGAAATGCATAACTCTAAGTAATGCTCTTTGCTCATTTACTAAATGTCGGACAAATACGTGTGACTTCAGACGCAGACAGAAAGAAAACATAAATTTCTTGACGGTACAGAAACACATGAACAATTCTGATAAAAGTCTGTTTCACTTCCTTTAGATAATGGAAATTTTAAAATTTCTCCGTTATTTAAAAACAATATCTCTAAAGTTTTGCATGTAGATCAAGAATGACCATACATAACTGAAAAATGACACTGTTACGATTAAAGATATGCAAAGATCGCGGTGTACATGTCAATTTTCCTTGTTTTTGTAAGACAGGTTAACAACTGGGAAGTATTGGATTTTTTTTCTATTTTGAGGGCGAACAGGCAAGAAAATTTAAACGATTGGCAAGATACATTTGCTTAATACTCGATCAAAAGGTGGCCCTACCCATGACAGATTAGTCCATCGCACCGAGAATCGCGCGCGGTAAATATTTCCCATTCAAACATAATAGAGATTTCGGAAAAGTTGTTTTTCCTCAAAAGTTTACGATTTATTGATAAATAATTACCAAATTTAGAAGTGTACGGTATTTTTACATAGTCATGCAAAATGTTGAGCCGAAATATACAGCAATGCGGTCAGTAGAATGCAAAATTCATTATCTATGGGAAGTGAAACAGAGATTAGGTATATAATTAGTACTTACAATTTCATTTTGTAGACTGTTCGATGGATCATGTAAACAATAGCTAAGTAACTGATCAATGGTGCAACTTCTTATACAGCATTCATCTGCAACTCCTCCTCTTTTTGTATATAAAGATGGTCTAATAAGTGTTTTTAAATTTATTTCAGAAGAGTCTGGCAAAGCGTAATTTACAAAGTCAGATGAACCTATGATAGAAAGGAAAATCGTTTTAGGTTAGTATGCAGATCACATAAATTTAAAATCTACCTTTTAATACCTCATTTTTTGTAGGGGTTCACACTGCTAGTGCTTTAGTTATGTGGCGTTCTTGTTCTTTTTGTTTTATTTTTTCTGTCTTTGACATACTGTCTCAATTCGTGTTGGATATGAATTGCCGTGATTTTGGATTTATGATTTCAGAATTCCCCCTTTCCTCATTCTTGCTTCGGTATTCGTTTGCCGATGTATGTTCTTTTATACTTACCATCTTAATTCCCTCTGATTATATCCTGATATTGTAAACATTAGGTGAAGGACGAGAATGAAAATATTGCTCAGAAGGAATTTCAAATCCTCTCAACTCCCCTCATTTATTTTTGGGATTAGTGCTTTTTAGTGTATTTGAAACATCTTTTTGCAGTTACCTATTGTTTATTCGTGTTTTGTTGATGGTTTTCCTTGAGTTGAAGTATGAATGGAGCGGTTTGTTAATTTACAACAGAAAACTGAATTGGCCAATGTTTGTATGATAGCAGCCTGTAAAAGAAACTTAATGATATGATGATCCTCTGCACAAAACTAATTGCAAAATCACTTCTGTGTATCAATATCCAAGACCGAACATAAATCCTTTTAGACAATCTGGCTAGTTAGGCAATTCAGAGCTTTTATTTCTTCAGGTTTTCACGATTCTAGTGGTTAGTCAGCGTATAAAGGATAAATTTGTCCGTACTACTGGCTTAAATCCATTTGTCATCGAAATGTCATTTTTATACACGAAAATGAAAAACAGTAAGGTTGCAAAAATGTAACTCCATTCAAACACATGCATCTGGTGTTATGTCTATATTGGCTTTGAATATATATGTATTTATTAAACTTTCTTTTCCTTAGTAAAATGTTAAAATGTCGAATTTTGCACAAAAAAAGTGCCTGCTTAAGTCAACATTCAGTTTAATTGAGTTGACATCCACTTACGTTTTTTTAAACCAGATCCAAAAAACTGTCCCCCACAAACTAATTCTAACATCCCTCCTAGTTCACTTCCACACAGACGCTGCCCAGTATCTCCTTGTACAGCTGGAATTGTAAAAACTAATACAAGCGTAAGGAAAACTGGCATTTTTTGGAAAACCTGAAAAGAAAAATATATAACATATTTTACTTTGCTATTTCTGAAAGTATAATAGTAGCACTGGCCCAGGAAAGGATTGCGTTAGTTTCACCGTAAGTTATAGGATAAAACGCATCTGAATTTTTGAACAATTACTACTCTGTTTCAAAACTGACCCAAATTTACCTTATACTAGTTACTTTGTTTGCACTCTGACATCTGATTTACTAATATTCATTTTATTTTCATGTTCACTATACTCACATCCAAAATGACTTTTAACTGGGTAGTGTAACGGGATGGTTGCCAAGCGTGGAGCAGTTTATGCTGAAAACAAACTGTTCACTTCTCATTGCAGATCTTTTCCTGTTCTTTTACGAACGGGATTTCATGACAAAAAAACTACAGGTTGGCACCATACAAAACAGTGATTAACTTATTTCTATTTTCAACGATAACAGCAAGTATATCGACGATATTCTTACTATTGACAATCCCCAGTTTTTAGACTATGTTGACCTCATTTACCCACAAGAATTGAAACTTCATAAAGCAAACAATGATTCTAAATACTGCCCATTTCTCGATCTAACTATCATCGTTGACTCTGGAAAAATTAAAACTAAAATTTATGATAAGAGGGATGATTTTGATTTCACTATTACTAATCTCCCTTTTCTTGATGGCGACGTTCCTGTAGCTCCATCATACGGGGTGAATGAGAGACCATATAAACTACCATGACAAAACAGAGTACAGTACAAACGACATAAAAATAAAGTACTACAACTAAGTGTAAGACCACCTTCGCTTGCAGTAATCCTCAAAAGTTAAGCACATAGAAAATATAAATCAAATTGAGAAAAATAGCAATTATATTTAAGTAATTTTCGAATGGTCTCAATAAGATAGGAGATCGCTCTTTGAACTCTACTATATAAGGACACTATTTGAATTGGGCCATCCATCTCAGACGACGTTGCGCTTATAACCTGAAAACCATTGCAAATTTGACGAAGGAAAAGTGATAAACACGTTTTAATCGAACTATTCTTGAATTTTAATCTGATTTTATGTGAATAATCTTAATCAAATTGCTGTGTTTCCTTTATTTAGCAGTCGGAGGGTGCTACGGAATGTATTTACAATGTGAATTTACACTTTTAACCTCTTAATGGTCATGTTTCTTTTCCGGTCTTTAAAATAGCACTTTTAAATAAGTAAACAACTAGTATTTATATCGTTGCAGGTGCAATTGGATTGGAAACAATCTATCATTCAAACGAGAGCCTACACCCCATGGGGAACATGAAGTTAACACCCCATACTTCACATCTGATTTGTGCAAATAAAAATGTATACAAATCAGTTTTGCTAGTTATTACAAGTTTTCAATAAACCATTTTATAGCGATAAGCTTTTGGTTGCAAAATACAGGTGGAAAATTAGTGATGTCAGTTTCCGACCCCGATTTTGAAGTTGGGCTCGGGTGTTTGCAGTATCTACAGCGTATATTTTGAATGTCTTTACAGGTTTAAAAACTATGATAACACCTTCATTCCGTGCAGTTATAAGTTTTACAAGACTGTCTGTCTTTATTATCTTAAATGGAAATGAACTCGCATTGTTGGACAATCCTTCGCTTCGAAACAGACACCCCGCACTTTACATAACAGACACCCAAACTGTTCCGTTGGACGTGGTGAATATTGACCGGATATTTTTCATGATTCAGTTAAATTGGCTTTGGAATCCAATGACCTGAAGATTTTACATTTATACTGGCCTTTCACTGATACTGNCGATGTCTACTGAAATCCATGATTATTCTTTACCAAACCCTTCGGGAAGTTTTGAATTTGATTATTATTCCGTAGTGCGACAGTGTTTCACCAGCAGACTAGGCTCCTTAAGCTAGCCGGCAGTTTAGCGGCGAGCTCTCTTTAACCCATCTTTCTAAATTACGTTATGTCTTTATCTCTCCCTTTTAAAGATTGTGGTCGTGGAGTTAGTGGTCTAGCTGTATTGGGTTTTATTAGTATGTTTATTATACTATAGGGAAACGGGACAGAGAAAGGGGAGGTTTGGGTACCCATAAACCAGTTTAACCCTACCGCTTGCTGTTGCTAGTGCCGGTATCAAGTCCGGCTATCCCGAGTTCCTATCGTTGTCTATGTTCGTCTTTTGTCATTTTATTGTTTTTGTTTTACAGTTCCCTGGTGGATTGTGGCATGTGATTGTAAAGTTCGGCTTTTGTAAGCGTTTCCTGTTATCTTTTCTTCATCAATTTACTCTTCTGATGATACCTTTAGGTGTCTTTGGGTTCATACTGTGCTTCACAGTTTATATTTTCTTAATATTCTTGCTCCATTCTCAATTTTGTTCGTTTTTTTTTCTTTGTGATGTTGTCTCCATTTATGTGGTCTAAGTTTTGAGTTATTTTTATTGCATTTTTTCCCCTTCTGTCATTCTTTTGTCGATGTTTTCCATCCTTTAAACGCCCATTTTTTCAAAAACGAATTAAAGGAAACATCGGGGAAATTAAGAGAATGTTTTTTGTCTTCAAATAAGATAAAATGTGCATGTAAGGTTTTGATAAATGTTAGTTTTCAGGAAATCAATTATCAAGGCTAACAATAAATGAAATCAAATATTGGACCTCATATTGAAGTCGGATTACATATGAGCATGCAATATTTCATGCACATTCGTATTTGACAACCGATTTCTATCTCCTTTGTCATATTCACAATTTCATGCAATTTCTTAGTATGGTTAATGTCATATAGATTGCTATGTTTACAGTTGTTATGGACAAATCAATTAATTATACAATTGAAAGAGGAAGGAAACAATACCATGTTGATAATTAATAGTTATATTTAGATAAAGTCAGATTTCAACGTGGATTTGTTCGCAAAGTCATCATCCAAATATAGCTCGACAATACTTTAAATAAACAAATAAATGATCTGTACAGTGTTCTGAGTTCAAAAGTTTATGATTATGAAATCACATAAACAGAAATTTTGGAGTTTCTTATCTATCATGAATTAATTTTTTTTATTGAATTATGTATGTTATTTTCATTAAACTTTATATAAAGAAACATTTTGGTAGGATATTTAAAAATTATATCGAAAAAATACTAAAATACATGTACAGTAGCTGCAAAATAAACTGTAAATTTCGTTATGCTGTACACGTGTTTCAAGGAGTAACCTCTTATCAGCAGCATTAGAATCAAGTATGGAAAGCCACAGTCCAAAAGTAGTAAAAAAAGAAGTACTCATTACCAAATATATCGAAATAGGAAGGCAAATCCAGTACCAAGGACATCTACCGAGTGCCATACACAGAATGAAGTCTCAGTATTTTTAAGGGGTTAGAATTTTAATAAACAGTAAACGCAAGGTAAATTTTTCATGTCAGACAAGTCTGACTATTGGGCTGGTGAATACACCAAATACACAAAATTATCACTGGAACCAACTTCCTGCTGTTCTTATCATGAAATATAGCATTGTTCAAAACAACTGTGAGGCGTGATACATATTCTTGTTTTATTCGCTTACGGATTTCGCAAACTGCGACTTTGTTGTAAAACAAATATTGTTTGAATTTGGAAAGTGTATTTGAAAGAAACAACGGCAGTAGAATACCAAAGGAACAAAGAAATGAGTTGTATTTACAAAACTCGAAATTCAGACACATTGTCAAAACGAGAACACATAAAACAATGACGTTAGACAGCTACAGAGCACAGAAACAAAAAAAAAACACAACATTCAAAACCAAGGCTTTCACAGTGTTAACTCCCTTGAAAGTTAGAGTGGCATCAGGTGCTCCGGTAGGGTAAGCGCATGTCCTGCTCTGGTAACGGCACCCGTCACACCATAAGGGAGTCAATCTAGGAAAAAGTCAAAATCAGTATATGGTCAAATCCTGAAAGACGTGAATCGGGGACACTGACACTTCATATCTTTCAATGATGTTATGATGACGGCCATAGAATTTCTTAAACCAACGGCAGTAGAATACCGAAGGAACAAAGGAGAGGTATTTACAAAAATCGAAGTCCAAAGACATGGCCAAATCTAGGACACAGAAAACAATGACATTAGACCCAGAAAACTATGACGTAAGACAGCACAGAAATAAAAATCACAACATTCAAAACCAAGGGATGAAATTTACACTGGCTGAACAAATCCCTGACTAAGCTGCATTTGGTACAGTATTTTTGCTCTTTTCAAAATAATATTGCACAAACTCCATAGACCGGAGAGGCAGGCATATTGCTGCTAAGAAAGGTCCTCGTCCGAACGTTCAAAATTTGGAAGTTCAAATCTTCACGCTTTTAATCAAGCTTAGATTTCAAACGTCCTATCTTCGTCAATAAACAACAAAAGATCTAGGTATGAAGCTGAAGTAGGTGTATTAATCATTTTTTTCTTTAATTTCAAGCTCATCTTGGATAAATTTGATGTAAATATAAAGTTTTTGATTATTAAGAGAAAGTACATCGTTTATGTAGCGGAAGCTAAAATTCAAGGACTGGGCTTATTTTTTTTTCTTTGTGTAAGCCCTTGTAAAAAAACTTTGCCCCATACGAGTAAAGGAAAAGGTCAGCTAAGAGTAGCAATCCCTATTGTTTGTTGGAAAACCCAACCTCCGAATTCGACAAAATATTGTCTATAAAAAATTATAACATTTCTATTACGTAAGTTTCAATGTGTTTCTTACTTGAATCAGTATGGTTCTTAACAAAATGTGTTTGTCTTTCCAACTACTAAAACAATGGCAGTAGAATACCGAAGGAACAAATCACAAGATTACATAAAGCAAAGTCCAGAGACAAGGCAAAAACAAGAACACCAGATGACGGAAAGGTGTATCTGCATCCTCCATTTTTTAGTACCGAAACATTGATGTATTACTAGTAAATCTTCAATTACTATTTCAGTTTATTACGTGGCAAGGTTGTATAAAGAGTAAAAAAATCAAAAATTTGAACGCTATGGCGAAGAGTTAGACTTGTGGAGGATAGCTGTTATTTTGAATTTTTAAGAATCCACATCTGATTCACGAAAACGTTTAATATACACATGAAAACTTTTTGTTTCTTTCTTTTTGTACCCTTTTTTTCGTAGCAATGCCCACTACTAGTATTTCGTACGTCATATTTCTTAATTGAGTAGTGATTGGACATATCACATATTACCTTCATTGTAAAAGCATCAAATTTGTCTTAAAATTGTTTTGATTTGATCTGCAATGAAAGGACATAAATTGTCGAAATAGCCATCTGAAAACACTGCAGAAACTAAATTCAGAGCAACTTCGTTATTTGGTTATCAATACCGAGTTAACATATCCATAAAAAACATCAATGTTATCCTTGATATATTTTGACTGTTGTGCTAGCCTCCCTTCTTCAGTTTGTTTTTGACAATATATATATATTGGATAGATTTGGTTCTAATAAATTTTCCAATACGTCAATTATTGGATACCAATGCTCCATAATGTTCTAAGAAGGAAAGTATATTCCTGGGTCTTTCAAATGCGCAAAAAAACCCTTTCGTAGATCTTCACTTCATTACTTAGCTTGAAATTGACTTCCAAATGTTTTGATTTTGATCTGCACTGATGAGACATAAGTTGTCGAAATGCGCATATGCAGAAAATAAATTCAGTTACTTCGGTATTTTGTTATTTGAAAAGGCGTCTTTTCCTACAAGGCAGTTGCTAACATATTCAATTAAAGAATATGGACTAAATGCTCATAAGACATAATCTCTACAACTATACACGATAAAAACCAAGCAATTGTTTTTTTTTCATCTTGAAGTCAACTTGAACCCTTCAACAATTAGCTGTGATCAGACATCATAGTAAGTTCAGGACGGGCTCAAGCCCCAGTTTCAGAGGACTTTTTTTCTAGATTTCGAACAACGCTATGTGTATCAGCCTTTTGGTCAAGGATGCAGGATCGTCGACAAACATAAAAATAATTGGCAAATTGTTTTTACAATCGCTTCCATCCGTTGCCCGACAAAAAGATTAACAGAAGACAATTACAACATATAAACAACCACAGGGTACTCCTCGAGTCAATTGCAATAAAACTTGGCATAGCAAAATCATGATATCTGGGCAATATAAACATGTGGTCAAAACAGCATCTGGAAATCACAAAAATTAAAATGCTAAAATTTGAAAGCATCCATTCGAGAAAATCTGTCAACACCCAAGTACATTATAACTGAAATATACAGAGAGGATTCGTCTCTTGCACGGGGAATTACTCCATATCTAAATATAAATGAAAAAGTGCCAAAAGATTAATGGACTTTGTTCAAAGACACAATTTTGAGAAAATAATTCAAATATTTTATTACTGATATTCAATAGACTTATGTCTTGTGTACATCTATGACCCATAATTGGTGGATTTACCAAACTTTGTGATATTCGAAATCATGGTTTAAATTGGCCTTTTCATACCTCCTCCTTTTCGTTGTTCTTTTCACTCTAAGAATCGTGTAATCCTCAATCTATGCATATGGCATGCAAAGCAGATTTTGAAGAACGACATCCTTCCTCAATATTTAAGCAAAGGGTAAAGGGATAAAGTAAGCTATGGATTTAATAGGCAATGGTTTTTCATATTGGGATTTTTCATGTACAAAATGATGGAAGTAAGCTTTTATTGAAAATTCCAACACTTTGGTCAACTCTCATGAGCGTTTGTTGCCTTTTAACGGACAAAATTCTCCAAAAATATGATAAATATTTTTAGAAAAAAATCACTTTACTATATACTAACAATTTTAACTGAAATTCTTTTATTTCATTTTTTGGTCAAGATTTGAGATCCCGGCTATTAGTATTAATACATCTATTAAATAAATAATAGCAAATAATAACAACAGTGCCAATAAACATCTGTTGTTTTTAATAATTGCTATTTATATTGATGTAAAGTCATTACTCTGTGCGTCATTCTAATGTTGTGTTCCTTCTTTCAGATCCTATTAACTTAAAAACAGATACAGTACAGTGTTTTAGTAAATGTGTGCAAATTACTGTTAATCCAGGAAATAGTTGATCAATGAATATAGTGTGTGTGTGAAGTATATGGCTGCAACTGCAGTATAACTGTAAAGTGTACGTATGATGCTGGTAATGTAATGTTAAATTCCAGGTGATTTGGGTTTATTAGATAAAGGTTCTCCTAAGATTTTTGATTGTTCTATGAAAGAAAATAATTTATATAAATGAATCTGATATCATGTTTTACAGAAATAAAGGAATTAAACGGATAACACGAAGGTTCAAAACTGAGCATCATTTTTGCGCATCTGACAAATAAAAGACGGAATTCCCTATTGGAATGTTGACAAACTGCTTTTCGATGTCCTATAATTGACCACTACTGATATATTAAAGGGTTATAATTTGTAAAAAAATGATAGGAAAAATCAGTTTTTAGCAATTTATTTAAAAATAAGTTTGTTGACCCCGATTTTTTCCTCCAAATCGAAGGCAAGTGTATTCGCAGTAGTCTACCAAATTTTAAAAATCTATCTTAAATTTAAATTTTGTAAGATTCGTCAATATTTCCCTATCATTTCGCCAAAATAGATGATTTTAAAATGACAAATTTCACTCATATGGCTGGTGAACCCGGCTGGTGAACCCAAATTCTTAAATTTTTTTTGTATGCTCTAATAGCAAGGTGTAAATCATGAAAATATCTGAAAACTTTAGATCCCCAAACCACCTTAAATCGATACCATATATATCTTATTGTCTGCTAGAACATTTTGTCTTCCTGATTCGATCTAAAATTTCAGTAGTGCGACATTATCCACTACATACTTTTTGAAGGAACTAGTCAACCTCTGTCTTTACCTTGCACCAAACATATCTGCTGCCTGTATGGTGCAAATATTACTTGCATGTATTTACCATTTTCTTTTTCTAATGCATTGCGTGCATTTTTGAATTCTTCAGTAGTGCGACAGTGTTTTACCAGCAGACTAGGCTCCTTGAGCTACCCGGCAGTCTAGCAGCGATCACACCTTTACCCATCTTTCAAAATTACGTATGGTCATTTTCTCTTCTTTCAAAATTGTGGTCATGTAGTTAATGGTCTACCTGTATTGGGTTTTATTCGTATGTTTATGATACTATAGGGAAACGGGACATATAAAGCGGAGGTTTGGATACCCATAAACCGGTTTAACCCTACCGTTGGCTTTTGCTAGTGCCGATACCAAGTCCTGCTGTCCCGATTTCCTATGGTTGTTTACGTTTGTCTTTTGTCTTGTTTATGTTTTCCCTGTTTAGTTCTCTGGTAGATTGTGGCATATGACTGTAATTTTTAGCCATTGTAGGTATTTCTTGTTATCCAATCTTTTATATTTTGCGATCATTTGTTTAACATTTTACGATTGTCAAAATCTCGGACTAGTTTAAGTATAAACAATTACAGGATACGGGGTTAAGTCCTCGGCAAAAATATAGTAAATAAAGCAATAAAACAACCCTTTAATTGTTGTTTGTCATCCTGAAGCAGCATGAGGCTAAGTCAGTATAAATGCTTATGTCTTTTAGTACTGTAAGAAATTATTAGGTAAGTTTTAGTTTTGAATCGTAGAATTGCAAGTACATTGTAATCAGAAGTAATACCCGATTTAAATGAAATTCCAGGTTATCGGATATTTATTAATGACAATTATTATACCTGCGCCCAAAGGAGCTGGTGGGGGATAGATATAGCGTTTGACTCGTTCGTCTAAAACTAAAATCCATGTTATAAAGAGAAAATAACAGGAAAAACCTACAATGGCCGAAAGCTACAATCAAATGCCACAAATTTACAAGGGAACTGCACTAGAAAAATACACATTACAGACCACATAAATTACGATAGAAACTCGCGATAGCCGGACATCGTACGGACACTAGCAAAATCTAGCGGTAGGATTGAACCGGTTTATGTGCACAACAACCTCCCTTTTCCCTTTACTATATTAAACATTCGAAGTTTAATCACATTGTTCAGTGTGACGGGTGCTGTTAAAAAGAAAAGGACATGCTTACTCTTCCAGAGTACCTGATGTCACTCTCAGTTTCTCTGGAGTTCGCACTGTGAGTGCCTTGGTTTTGAATGTTGTGATTTCTATTTCTGTGCTTTGTATCTGTCTAAGGTCATTGTTGTCTGTGTGTAACGTCATTGTTTTCTGTGTCCTCGTTTTGGCCATGTCTTTGGACTTCGATTTTTGTAAATGAGACTCCTTTTTTCCTTCGGTATTCTACTGTCGTTCTTACGAATTAAGCCCAAACAGGAAGACTACTAACTCTATGACCACAATCTTGAAAAAGAAAAAGAAAAGAATATGACAAAATGTTTTTGGAACAATTGGTCAAAGAGTCCTCGCCGCTAAACTGTTGGCTAGCACAAGGAACCTAGTCTACTGGAAAACACTGTTGCACTATTGAAGAAAAATCAAAGTGCTAGTAAAAGGTTCCTGATAGCTTTTATAAAGAGTCATCATGTATTTCAGTAGACATTGGCGGTATCAGTAAGAGGCCAGTTTATGTGTAAAATCTTCAGGTCACTGGATTTCAAAGCCAATTTAACGGATTTGTGTAAAATATCTCGTTGATATTTGCCATAATGTAAAGAATTTAAGTTACATCCCAGTTGTTTATCCGTTTCTGCCATTTGTATGAAGTCTTGAGTCTTACAAAAACTATAAAGAAATGTAGGACAAGGTGATATTATACTATACTGTTTTTATTATATTATATGGAAACGGAATAGAGAAAGGGGGTTGGTACCCATATACCGGTTTAAGCATTCCGCTAACTTTTGCTCATACCGGTATCAAGTCCGGCTATCCCGAGTTCCTATCGTTATTTATATTTTTCTCGGGTTTACTATATGTGGTTTTCCTTGTGATTGAAGCATGTAATTGTACTTTTCGGCCATCGTAGGTGTTTACTGTTACCTCCTCTTTGTTACATGGATTTTAAATTTGGAACAGACGAACGGGTAAGCTCTTTTAAATGAATAATATTTTGCCTAGAGATGTGCCGTTAAATTGACTTTTCTATCTTAAAAATTTTGAATAACATGTCATAGATGGATATATGCTTTAGCCCATGGATGTTTCTTGAAATGCCCATGGAATTTATGAAAAAAGAAGATTTATTTGTTCTTTATTTTGTGCATGAGTGACTTAGGATAAAATTTTTGTAAGAGTCCAAATCTCAGTTGTAGATGTGTCTGGCATAGACATAATGTTCTAGTTAACAATTAGATCACTCTGACCTACATTTCATGCATAAGTGAATCAGGTTAAAGATTTTGTAAAAATCCAGATCTCAGATACTAAATTTCGTAGATTAATAAAATTTCATCTGTAGATGCATCTTTTAAATTCAAGGACCTCCAGATAACATTAGGTCACCTTGACCTACATTACATTTATGAGTTGCTTTGATTTTTTTTTGTTTTTTTGTAGGAGTCTAGACCTCAGATACTACAACTTATAGAAGAATAATATTATGACTGTAGATGCATTTTGTGTATTCATGATACTGCAGATACGAATAAGATTACCTTGACCTATATTTCATGCATCAGTCACTTGGGTTAATGTTTTTGCAACAGTCCAGATCTTAGATACTACAACTTAGAAAAGAATAATACTATAACTGTAGATGCGTCTAGTGTAGTCAGGAAACTGAAGATAAGACTATGTCTCCTTGACCTTTATTTCATGCGGAAGTGACTAAGGGTAAAATTTTTGTAGATTCCAAATATCAGATACTACAACTCTTAAAGAATTATATTTTGTCTACAGATGTGTTTTGTATATTCACGAAGCTCCAGATAAATATAGGATTACCTTGCCCTACATTTCATGCGTGGGTGATTTTGTTTAAAGTTAATAAAAGAGTCTAGATCTCAAATATGTATATGAAATCTCTCAGAGAAAAAGTGTTTGTTCAGTAGATGAATCTTTTATAGTAAAAGAACAGCAGATGTGAATTAGTTCACCCTGGCCTACACTGAACATGAGCGACTCAGATTTAAGTTTTTATAACGGTTCAATTCTTGAATAGTAAATGTTGCAAAACGCCAGCAATACTACAAAAACAATCACCAGGCGGGCGAGGGGATTAACTGTCGTTTCCGATTGCTTGCCCTCTTGTTGCTTTGAACTATCGAAAATCTTAAAAGATTTTAATGACTTAGATCGCCATAAAAATTGAGATCGTATATGGTATAATACTTGCGTCGTCGATCGTCGCCGTTTGTAAACACTGTGTTTTCGTGCAGTTAACACAATTCCTTGGCACGAAAAGAAGACTCGGATTCAGTTTGGGTATTATAACTCACCTTTAAAAAAAGGTCAAAAAGTATTTATATGTTTTTTTTTCAATGGATTCCTTATGACAAACTAACGTAGCGCTAAAACATCAGTATCTTGATAACTCATTTGCTTTCGGAGCTATGACGGACCAAACGGGCCAAAATCGTAATTGCGCAGAATGCACAATTTTATTGACCATTTTTTATATCGTCGGATTTGAATGGAATTTTCTCTTTAATTTTTTGTTGTTGTAAGCTTTCAGCAATATGGCAACGGATTTGGCGTAGCTCTTACTGTTTATGAGCTGTAAAGAATCACAGCGGCAAAAATTGCAAATGTACAAAAGGCTTATTTTCCATCGGTTTTGTATGCTTTTAATCAATATTGATGGATTTGCTGCTGTTTTTACCGTTTCTAAGATATAAGAGTCTAATGAGCAAACATTGCACTTTTCCCGATGTAACAGGTAGCCATTACACTATAAATTAGCTTCAACATGCTGTAATCGTATCAGTAACAGTTAGAACAATCATTCAATGGATATTTTATTCTTCGAAATTTGGAAAAATTGATAACGTTGCAAATTAATATTATTTATAATGTTATACTTTAGAAGGTACTTAAAGAAGAACCATCCTTTTTTAATTCAAATTGCAAAAATCCAAAAATGACAACACGTGAGTAACATTATCAATTTTGTTTTGATAATTTTTTTTCTTTGTATATCTTATAGAACATTTCAACGCAATTGATACATTTGGTACATAGAAAAGCTCAATTTGGCAAAACCTGACGATAAAATGTATCTTAATCAAGCATTTGTTTAGCTGTAAAATCTTTTGAAACTAATAACCATAAAAGTTTGCTAAACAGCCTAGACTGATAGGAATATTTCATGATAATCTTACCAGCATATAGTCTTCATAACATCTTTTAAGATTGCATTTTCCAAAATGAATGAAAATCAAAACATGATATAATGTCCGTTTTAATTGACACTGGTCATCCAGACAGCTCGATAACAAAAGTGATTACAATTGTCCTTTCACAATAATATCTGGTGTCATATGACGTCAACATTTGTATTTGCAATTATCTGATAATTAATTGTATTGGAAAAATATTTTCGATACAATTACCAGGTATCGAAATTTTTTTTGCAAAAATAGCAATTTTCATTTTGGCATTTCATAGATAAGGTATTGTTAAATGATATTGCACATGAAATTTAAAGTCGCCATGCATTCCCCACTTAAAACTTAAAAACTCAACAAAACTTAGAACATAAAAACTAAACAAAACTCACAACTTAAACACTCAACGAATTAAACGAAGTCCTCTCACATCCTTTCTGTTCTCTATCAGTTTTTAAACTTCTTTGAGTTTATGGTCTTCCAAACGTTTAGATTTTATCTGCACTGATGAGACATAAGTTGTCGAAATGCCCATTTGCAGAAAGTAAATTCACAGTAACTTCGGTATTTAGTTATTTGTTACCACTGGGTCGATGCCACTGCTGGTGGACTGTTAGTCCCCGAGGGTATTCA
>MJUU01059314.1:148673-161899 GCA_002080025.1 Modiolus philippinarum | reverse complement strand
TAGGCTCCTTGAGCTAGCCGGCAGTTTAGCGGCGAGCACTCTTTGACCCATCTTTCAAAATTACGTTTTGTTCCCCCATTTTTCTTTTCTAGATTGTGGTCATGGAGTTAGTAGTCTACCTGTATGGGTTTTATTCGTATGTTTATTCTACTATAGGGGAACGGGACAGAGAAAGGGGAGGTTTGGGTACCCATAAACCGGTTAAACCCAACCGCTGGCTTTTGCTAGTGCCGGTACCAGGTCCGGCTGTCCCGAGTTCCTATCGTTGTTTATGTTTGTCTTTTGTATTTTTATTGTGAGTTTTTTTCATGTGTAGATCCTATTTACTTTCTGGCATGTGGCTATGTTTTTCGGCCATTGTAGGTGTTTCCTGTTATCTTTTTTATTCCATACTACATTAGAATTTGTGTTGTATTCCCTTTTTTAATTCACTCAAAGCTTTCTCAAACAAATTTCGTTGATGCGAAAAATGTACTTATGGATAGAAGATATTGTATTTGTATTACGCTGAATTTAATCTGAGCAAATATAGAGGGTGACCAAAAGTATTCGTCACTAACATTATTTTCCGACATATTTCATGTAAAATCACTTTGAAACAATTCTTATCCGATTTCCATGAAAAGCTCACTGATAAACTCAGAATCTTGTGAAATTTACTTGTTTTTTGGACATAATTTTCTGACATTTTGTTCCAAATAACAAAATACCGAAGTTGCTGTTAATTTATTTTTTGCAAAGAATCATTGATTTGAACATGAAGTGTTAAATTCAGGGTCATGATTTCCTATTTATACAAGTAAAATTGTGACGTCAAAATTTCATTTCCTCTATAAATCATTTATTCTTTGAAACTAGAGTTCAGAAAATTACACTAAATAAACTTCACAAGATTCTGAATTTCTCAGTGAAATTTTTATTGAAATCCGATTAGAATTGACCTCACTATTATTTTTCTTTTTTTAAATGTAGATTTATATGGAATATATAGTGAAAAAATAAAAGTGAATAATACTTTTGGCCAACCTCTGCATAATTGCACCCGAAATACAAATCCGAATTCATGACAAGCAAACACTTCCATAATAAAGATTCCGTCTGCTGTGGAAATAGGTATGACACGTAAAAAGAACGTTAGTAACAACTCTTTTGAGTGGTCTTTAGATGGTTGGCTGAAAGTTTGTTGACCGCTGTAATGACTTTTTTTTTGTGGTCTGCTTGGTGATCGGAAAAGCTGAACTCCAAGTTGTGCGTAGACGACCACCTAAAGGCTTTAATATCCCGACGTTGTCAATAACATAACCACTTCAACTTCGGTATTTATTCAGTCCAGTAAGAATTAACATTTTCGCCTCCAATACTTTTTGTCGAGTGAACATTTTAATTTTTTTCTCGTTTCGATTAAGCCCAACTATTTCTTTATTAATACTTTGCCTATACATTTAAAGGTGAATTTACACTTGATTTAATAATCAACGAAAAAAATCGAGAGAATACATTTCTCCCATTATAGCGTAGGCAAAACAAATTGTTGAAACGATACAGGCGAATTGCATTTACGTTTTGATTAAATGATCATATAGGAAAAAGTCAGTTTCTAAAACGTTTCAAAGTTTAACATATACTACTCAACAAAAGAAACAATACACAGATTTTACCAAAAATGATAATTTACTCTCTGGCTTAAAACAATAACTCCTAGATACAACGTTAGCATTCGCACGTAAGAAGTAACATTATGCCCCAAAATGTCACATACAATTAATGAACCTTATATGGTCAATAACAAGGTCATTATTTGGAATTCTTTTTGCGGGCATAAAACTTGAGCATGTCGACATCTTTCATCTACTAAATCGTAACATCTTTGAAACTATTGATTGTAAATCTTTTCTTATGATGAGCATGTATTCCTTGGACATTTTCCGTGTTCACTTCACGGTTGTGCAAGTGTAAGCGCGTTTCTGCGGTTGAGACGTCTCATGCGACCTGCTTCTACGTGGATAATTAAATGGTGAGTACGTTTATATTAGATTAATAATTAGCCTTTATATAGTTTGTTGTTCTTTTCACATAACATTGATTTGTGAAGGCAGCAACTATCATCGACGATATAGTCGTGCCAAGTAGTTGTTCACGTTGATTTTTTCATTTAGGTGCGCGGGGTGTCGAAAGGGGGTTTGTTTTCCACTTTCTTAGATGACAAAATCTTTTTTTTACATTTAGGAGATTACAGTATTGTATTTGAAGAATTGGAGACATCGACTGGGGATTTCATGGTCGCAAATTGAGTTAATTGTAGAAGCGTTAGCGAAGCCAGCAGTAGAGGCGTGAGTATTAGAAAAGTTGCTTGATTTAAAAGTTTAAATGACCCATAAGCCTCATGGAATTTTATTGCCTCATATGAAAGTTTAAACTGTAAGCTTCCAGAGGGTTATGTTGTTATCATTTAAAACTGGTCCACACTTTAAATAAATTTGGGTCAAAAGGGTCACCTTTTAGATCTCCAATTTAGACCAAGTCAAAGTGAAGGAATTAAAATCGTTCAAAAGAAAATCATTAAAAACATTTAAATGTTTTGAAATAAAAACCAATCTGTAAAATTCAATGACTGAATATGGAAATTTGGAAACAAAAATGGTGCCATTTGATCAAAACAACCATCAAAGAAGTGCTATTATTAAGAAAACGTGTAATGTCGCATTACCTATTCAAATAAATTCCAATGTCGGCTCCAACTACGAAGATTAAAGATCCAGAGAAGCTGGGACGTAACTTACATTATCTACGTAATAGGAGATAGCGACATGATACTCTGCTTTCATCCATAAAATTAGCTTTGAAAATTTTACACACATATTGGCCTCTCACTGATACTGCCGATGTCTATTGAAATATATGATGATTCATGATCAAATCCTTCGGGAAGTTTTGAGTTTGATTTTATTCCGTAGTGAAACAGTGTTTTACCAGCAGACTAGGCTTCTAGAGTTAGCACACCTTGGCCCATCTTTCAAAATTACGTATTATCATTTTCCCTCCTTTCAAGATTGTGGTCATGGAGTTAGTAGTCTACCTTTTTTGGGTTTTATTCGCATGTTTATTATACTAAAAGGAAGCGGAACAGATAAAGGGGAGGTTTGGGTACCCATAAGCCGGTTTAACCCTACCTTCGCTTTTGCTAGTGCCGTCTGTTCCAATAGTTCCTATCGTTGTTCACGTTTGTCCTGTGTCTTGTTTGTGTTTTTTCTGTGTAAATCCCCGGCATATTGTGGCATGTAACTGTAATTTTCAGCCATTGTACATGTTTCCTGTTATCCCCTTTGTTACATGTCAAATGCTATTTTTTTCAAAATTATTGCCATATAGCTACTTTTGTTACCCCCCTTTTCAAAAAGAAATTTAAATGCCATCATATGGCAATAGAAAAAACTTTTCATACTTAGGTATCAAAAGTGCAAGGAAGATAAATTTGTGTCAAATAAATATGGTAAAATCGAACATAAATAGATGACTATTTCTGAGTTTGACTTAGAATCTTAAAGATATACGATGAAGTACAATTAGTAATGAAGGTACATGAAGTAAATGTACATGAGACAAAGTCTCTACAACTACATGTTTAAGCAATGGAACAACTTTTTTTTTCTTGTTGCTCTTCATTTTGAAGTCCCATGAGGCCTTCAACAATAACCTTTGATCATACCTCATAGTAAGTTCAAGACGGCCCCTAGCACCGGTTTGAGCGGAATTCATTGCTAATTGTCGAGCAACGCTACATACATGCTCTACATTATCCATGAATGCAGGGCTGTCAACAAACATTTATTAACTGGCAAAGCTAATGCGACATAAAAATTCCTATAAACGTAAAAATGTCTTTTATTTCAATTATTCTAAAACTATGAACATGTACCAAATTTCTATGTTTAGTCAATGAATTTTACGAATTAGTCTTTATTTCAAATCACAACAAAGTTTTTAATGACTTTTTATTAAGTTTTGAACGATTTTAATTCATTTTTCTAATTTGACTTGTTCCAAATTAGCATCTAAAATTTTTAACCATAAATCTGTTTTACAGAGCCTTACATGTACCACCGACGACCTCAAGTGTAAACCATCCGACTGTTCATTTCAAAATTCACCTTACAGATAAAGTTTCTGTGGTCATGTCATAACGAGAGATTTTAACACCATCGAAAACTCGTTTCTCCGTGTTAACCTTGCAAAGGGATCCAAATTCCGTGAACCACGATCAATCAACTGGGAGCAAAATGTTTAACTCCTTATGAATGCTGTAGAGGACTACACCGGAAAATGGATTAAACGTGAAGAAGATGAAGACCTTGATTCTCTTTCGGCGTGGATTAAGGCTGCGAGGTCTATGATTCTTAAACGAATTAGTCAGCTACGATGTTCAATGAGAACTAAATCATCATTCATTTTCCAAATTGCCGATGTTGTCAGATACTTGTCCTCCATTTTTGATAAATATTTTGTTGTTCCAGCAGATAAGGCTCCTGTTAACATCATATTCATATGTACAAATCATTACGTGGAACGTTTAAAGAAAGAACTAGGCATTGATAACTCCAAGGTCAATCAAACCTACACAGCTACTACTTTGTCAAAGGAGGAGATATTACAGAACCATAAATCTGTTTTGCTTTTCTTTGGAATTTGAACCAAAGATGAAGATTACGATCTCCCTTTATTCTACTGGGTATCAAAATTACACAAATGCCCATACAAACAACGGTACATCGCTGTATCTGCAAAATGTTCCACAAAACCTCTGTCTAAGCTTTAAACCTCAAGCTTAACAGCCTTTACGGCTGTCAAGATGGAGGTTAAAAGCTTAGAAAGCTGGTATCACAGTAAAAGCTTAGAAAAAACTTAGAAAGCTTGTATCACAGTATTTTTAAGGCCTTCTTTTACAGAAGGCCTTCAAAAATACTGTGATACCAGATTTTCAAAAAGTGGCGTAAATTAAATGTAGATATTAAAAAAGTCTAAAGCTTGACATCCTAAAATCAAGATCATTTTTGCATTGTAACAGCATTAAAACTTTTGACCTTTCCACACTTTATACTCCCCTTCCTCATGAATAACTGAAATCTCGGCTAAAAGATCAAATTCAGAGATGTTTCTCCCGTAAGAACGGCGAGCATGTAACAACTCCTCGTAGCTCTGAGATATTTTGTCGATCTCTTCGTCACATTTCGATCAATGGTTAAAATCAGACACAGAAGTTTAAGCGATCTGTGTTGCCTCTATTTTATTAAATGAACAAACACGTATAGGAATCGTGTCAGTTTTAGGAATGTCAACCGTGAAATCAATAACTTAAAAATTACAGCATTTACCAATCAGATAACAGCATGTATGACAAATTACATTAGAATAAATAGTTCAAATCATCCATCTATTCACGGCGAACTCGATTATCGGGCGAAAAACTGATAATCTGGATTTTGGACGTAACCGTTTCCGATTCCTTTTTAAATGCAGTTAACAAATGCGTTATAGCTAAATACACAAAAGCACTAAAATGGGAAATTCAAATTCCATATATATGAAAATATTTTTGAAATAAACTGTATAACTTATTGTCATGTTTTGATATTTAAGAGATTTTTTCTACCAATAAGAAAAAGGAGTTCTAGGGTAATTTCCCTATTTTGAATAAGTAATCGAACAATTATAATTACGATTATCTAACAGATATTCCTTATCTAATCAAGAACTCGCACAAAAAAGGTGTCAGTATCAGTAATAATTGTCTATTTTTGTATAACCATTATCTCCACGTCACGTTCTTGACCGTTTTCTCACCCGATGCTGAACTTCTGTATTATAATCTATTTTATAATAGAAAAGCAGGAAGCTTATATACAGAATTGTGACGAAAGAATGGCCAGTTTTTAGATATTGCCTGGCATTTTAATTTGCTAAAAATGTCCTGGAAATCACTCCTAAACTTTCATGTAGCGGTTATTCCATTTTTTTAAATTTTTTTTTGTAAATTTGTCGTTAACAATACTAAAAATCAACGTTTCAGCATTTTGGTTTTAAATAGTTGCAATAACAAACCCACTTATCAAAGTAAGTGAGAACCAAACCGTCAGTCCATAACAAGAATAATACAAAGACAATGGAATCACTGATTGAGAAAGACTTACAAAGTACGGCTAGGAAACGAAAAAAATTGGACTCACAGACAAATAAAAAACACAGGCCCAATTAAAACCATGGGCGAGATCAGGTGTACCTTGTACAGTAAGAATACCCTGCTTCCCACAAATCATCCACAGTGTTGAACATGTGAATTTTTGTAGTAAAGACAAATTCAGTAGAGTAAAATCAAATTTAGAAAAAAGAAGGGAAACGGGGAATGTTAATATTTTAAAAAGAATGATCCGTTGTCATTATGGAAACAGATATCCCAAAACGATGCACAAGATCGTAGTGTCGGTCCTGAAACTTCTTCATTGATGACTTCAAGTTATGAATAACATACCATTGTTTAAGTAGCCTTTTTCTGAACAATCGAGCTATAAAAAAGAAGTACATTAACCAGCCTCACTTTTTACAGTTAATTCCAATCGATTAACAATGAAGAGATATGGAGTAAATGCTACAAATACATGATAAAACTAAACAATGGAACAACGCTATTATTCTTGTTCTTCATTTTGATGCCGGAAAAGAAATGTATTTTACAGAATGTTTTAATAGAGGCCGTGTTTATTTCCAATATAGAGGGAATTTGAATTTTTCACATGATGTTTATTTCCAATATAGAGGGAATTTGAATTTTCACATGATAGAATTGCAAAGTAAAGAACAATTCAATATGCAATTATCAAATTCTATTTAAACTAACTTCATTTTTTCACAAGATAATCCTTAACACCGAGGTCTTGGTAATCGAATATTCAATATTCAACTGTCCAATTGTGAAGGAAAGGAACATGTTCAATTAATATATGACTATTGAATGATTAATGATAAACCAAGAACACAAATAAACGTGGGTAGAAGTACAAAGATAAGATTTGGTACATCAGTATTCCTGTTTCCTGAATTATTCGTAAATAATATGAAAAAAAAACGACGAATTATGTAATTACAAAAAAATAAGATAGCAGTAAACTCCTACAATGGCCGGGAACTACAATCACATGCCACAATTTACAAGCCTGCACTAGAAAAGCAATAATGAAAACAAGAAACAAACATAAATAACGATCCCAGTTTTTCTGGATTATTTA
This sequence comes from Modiolus philippinarum, assembly GCA_002080025.1. NCBI lineage: Eukaryota > Metazoa > Mollusca > Bivalvia > Mytilida > Modiolidae > Modiolus > Modiolus philippinarum. The sequence goes on along the minus strand of MJUU01059314.1, from coordinate 154,622 downwards.
TCAGTTTCTTTTTTAACATTTCCATAAAATCGTGGATGAGAAACGCCTTTTGTAATTAGCTGTTTGCGAGTCACGTCATAGATATTAAATGTTCATATCTTCTGTAAAACTTCTTAAAAGTATTTAATAATTTATGAAATCTGTATCCTTGTTGTAAAAGTTTGGATGTGAGAATAAATTTACGCTCATTAAAATCGTCAAGGGTAAAACAAATCTTACAAGTTGAGATATACACATCCAGTAGGATGGAGCTAGATGAACGTCACCGTCAAGAGAGTGGAAATTAGTAATAGTAAAATCAAAATCATCCCTTTTTATCCAAAATTTTAGTATTCATTTTACCAGAGTCAATGATGATACTTAGATCAAGAAAAGGACAGTATTTAGAATCATTGTTTGCCTTATTAAGTTTCAGTTGTTATGGGTAAATGATGTCGACATAAGCTAAAAACTGGGGATTGTCAATAGTAAGGACATCGTCAATGTACCTGCTATTATCATTGAAAATAGAAATATTTTTATCACTATTTTGTACATTTCCATTTTGTAGTTTTTTAGCTCACCTGACCCGAAGGGTCAGTGTGAGCTATTGCCATCACTTGGCGTCCGTCGTCCGTCGTCTTCACATAATCATCTTCTCCTCTGAAACCACAGAAGCAAATTCAACCAAACTTTACAGGAATGATGTATGGAAGGTCCTTTACAAAGATTGCTCATTTCGTTCCGATCCGATAAAAAAAACATGGCCGCCACCGCGGAAACTATGTTTAACATTGGACCCTATGGGAAAAATCACATTTTCATCTTCTGCTCTGAAAAGGCTGAAGCAAATTGAACCAAACTTTACAGGAATGATGTACTTAAGGTCCTTAACAAAGATGGCTCATTTCGTTCCGATCCGATGAAAAACATGGCCGCCGGCACGAAACATGGTTTAACATAGGACCCTATGGAAAAATCACATTTTCATCTACTTCTCTGAAACTGCTGAAGCAAATTCAACCAAACTTTACAGGAATGGTGTATAGAATGTCCTTTACAAAGGTTGCTCATTTTGTTTCGATCCGTTAAAAAACATGGCCGCCAGCGCGGAACTTAGATTAACATTGGACCCTATGGGAAAAATAATATTTTCATCTTCTGCTCTGAAACGGCTGAAGCCAATTGAACCAAACTTTACATGTATCATGACCTAAAGGTCCTAAACGAAGATTGCTCATTTCATTCTGATCCGATGAAAAACATGGCGGCCAACATGGAACATAGTTTAACATAGGATGCTATGGGAAAATCACATTTTCATCTTCCTCTCTGAAATAACTGAAGTAAATTCAACCAAACTTTACAGGAATGATGTATGGAAGGTCCTTTACAAGGAATGCTCATTTCGTTCTGATCCTATGAAAAACAAGGCCGCCAGTGTGGAACTTAGGTTTAACATTGGACCCTATGGGAAAAATCACATTTTCATCTTTTCCTTTGAAACTGCAGAAGCAAATCAACTAAACTTTACAGGAAGGATGAATAGAAGGTCCTTAACAAAGATGGCTCATTTCGTTAAATCCGTTAGAAAACATGGCTGCCAGCACGGAACATAGTTTATCATCGGACCCTATGGGAAAATCACATTTTCATTTACTCTTCTGAAACCACTGAAGCAAATTCAACCTAACTTTACAGGAATGATGACTGAAGGTGCTTTACAAAAATTGCACATTTCATTTCAATCCGACAAAAAACATTGCCTCAAGTGCAGAACATAGGAGCCCAGTATGAGAAAACCATCCCTTTCTTCATCTTCTCTCAAAACAATTAAAGCAAATTATACTAAATGTATAGAAGGTCCATTGCAAAAATAGTCATTTCAATAGGATTAGACAAAACACATGGGTTCTAATTGAGAACATACCTAAACACCCTGTCCCATCGGTAAAAACATGATAATTTTTGGTCATTCATGGTATAGAAGCGTTTTGTCAGGTGAGCGATACAGGCTCAGTCTCTGGGCCTCTAGTTCACGAAGTCCCGTTCGTAACAAAACAGAAAAGGATCTGCAATGAGAGGTGCACAATTAGTACCCATAGGGATTCCAATGACCTGATGATAAACAATGGTGCCAAAACGAATTTAAATGTTGTCTAGCAAGAGATTCAGTGCCTTAATCATATCATCACATGTCCAGGAGCATAAATTGTTGTATGTAATATTGGAGAAAAATCCTTGCTTTTTGTTACAGCAAATAAACTGATGACTCGAAAATTTAAAGGACCATAAGTAAGTGGGTAAGTGCCTTTGTGGGATTGCAGACGTAATAAACAATTTGCTACAATTTTTGCCAGACATATTTTGTTTATTCTCATGGACTAGTTTTACTAAAAAAAGATATTGCCATTCAATTTGATACAAACTGTGCCAATATATTGGACGTTTGCTCTTTTAGTCCATATAAAGCAAGTTTTCTCAACTTGTAAGAGACACTGCACTTTTCATTTAATTCAACTCCATGGTATGTCAATCATGTTTACCCAATATGGACATTAGATACAGATAAAAAAAATCTGCTCAATTCAGATCTGGGTTTAAAAAAAATAGAAACAGCAAAAAAAAAAAAAAAAAGACTTGATAAATGAGAATTGATTTCAAGTAGTAAATTCCACCTTTCTCTTCAATAACTCCCCAATGTTACTGTCTGTAAAGTGTACAAATCCGAGTTAATACCTTTCTTGTCATTCGGACATTACTTTGACATCTATACTATTCTATATTGATCATTACCCCTAGATTATTACTATTTTAACTCACTTATATATTTCTTACGGCCCTACAATTTCTGTTTCTCATAGGGGACACCATCGCAGTTTGTATATCATACTACATTTCAGAATGATGATTCTCATGATTGAGGAATTTACGCTTTTGAAGTACTTAATCCCACGTCTGGTTGTAGGTGGATTTGGGTCTAGTTTTGTTTAGTCATTTCTGTTTTTGAAAATGTTTTATCGTGCTAATGAACTTTGTATTGAACCTTTTTTATGGGTATTTTACAATTGAGTCATCCTTCTACTACTCAGAATGACACAAAGGTAAATATAAATGCGTATTTGTTTTTCTTATCTCTCGGATGGCTGCTAATTTAGTGTCGATATTATAGACATTATGGGTCAATATCCTTTCTTTCTCAACCCCCAGCTAAAACACTTTAAAGAGCATCTGTTGCCAAACAAAACGAATTGTAGTACGATGAATCTTGATATCACCGTTTTTCTATTGTTAGAAACAGAATAAAAAACATAACAAAAAACTTACTTTTGTGTTGAGTGACAGGCCATTTTTCAGATCCATATGTGTATCAGGCGAACTCAATCGTGAAACAAGATCCCTGCACTTCTACGGCTACCCAGTGTCTTCTCAAAGAATTACAGTCAGAAAGCGTATTTATACTTGAATCATCCTTTGTGAAAGATTAAAAAAAAATTAAAAAATTAAAACAAAATAAAAATCAAATCCTAAAGCTGTCTGAAAATGCAGCCTTAAGATTTAGGTAGGCGTATCGGAAAGGGAATACTGCTGAATACGTTTTCATGTCAATTTGTCCTTGTGATGTGTGAAGAAAGGATAGTCAAAATGAAAGCCCAAGGGAGCTATAAAGCACAATATTAAGAACCCATGAGTCTTAGATGCGTCACTGTTTCTTTAATTAGTCTAAATAGTACAAAGAGTAAAAAGAAACAACAATATGATATTCATAAAAGTAAAAACAAAATTAATATTTGAAAAGATATAAAATATAAGGTTCTTAACAAGCACCAGAGACCAACACGCTGATCCATATCACGTGAATATAAAAACACAGAATGTTCTCGCAGAAAAAAAAAACATTGCAAGTGCAGAGCCATGTGCTCTGTGAGAGCATTATAACCCACCATTAATACAGTTTCGATATTTTATTATTTAATTACTACTTGGTAAATGCCTCACTGAAGTTTCCAAATGTATTACCAGCCAGTCCAACAGCGCTTCGGTGCTGGCTAAGAAACCGATATGTTTTGAAAAGTTACAAAACGTTTTAGAAATTTGATGAAACGAATGAGAATCTCCGTCGCGCAGGTTATTTGTACCCTTCAAAGCTTTTTTTCTGGTTCGGGTCTCTCAAATTTGTTTTATTTAAGAATTGAATTTATTATTTTTAAGTTTCATTGGTGTATGAAAGTGTTGAACGAAGCACATTTTTAATGAAGCGCGGTAGCGCTTCATGTTGAAAATGTGCGCACGGTCAACACTTTCATAATCCATATGAAACTTCAAAATAATGCATTCAATACTTATAATTACATTTTAAAACAAAATCATAAAAAACAAACTTATAAAGAAGTTAGTACGTCATGTACAATGGGATTCTTTTTTTTTACTAATTCGTCCGCCACGTGGTCATATGATCAAATCTGTTTCATGGGAATTGCAACTTCACATTGATATGCCACGTGAGCGATGTTCACCTATCAAATTCACGGAATTCAAATGAATATTCATGAAATGTAATTATTCTACACTCAAGGGACATTTGAGAAACTAAAATCAAATAAACTATCGTTATGTTCACAGATGTACGATTTCTGCAACAGCATAATTTTAAAGCGCAGTTTAAGCGTACAAATTATATACATGGATGTACTTTTTTTATATATTTCAGTTATGGTGCAATTGTTCTTGAGAGTATTTCTCGCATACTTTCAAATCTATAGGCATTCAATTTTTTTTCAAATGTTATTGTAATTGCCCAGTTTACTTACAATTGACACGATGTGTGTCTGTGGTTGTTTTATGTTGTGATTGTCTTCTGTTAGTCTTACTGTCGGGTAACGGATGACACCGATTGTAAAAAACACTTTTTCAGACATCTCTTTGATTGTTGACGATACCGCCGCGTCCATGAACAAATGGAAAGATTCATGGATGTAGCGTTGCTCGACATTTAGAAATGAATTCCGCTCAAACAGTCTTAAACTTACTATGAAAAAAAAATTGATCGTTGACGGCTTCATGGTGAATTCGATATGAAGAGCAACAATAAAAGCGTTGTTCTGTTGCTTATTCTCCCATGTAGAAAGTTTGTCTCATTTGCATTTACTCCATATCCATTCATTTTTTTTATGGTAAATACATTATTGCTGTTGCTTTATTGCAAACAAAAAATGTTTTAAAACTGTCTCTGTTTGATGGTTTAAATTGCACGACAATAAACAAAAAGATCTAGCCACTCTCAAAGGCAGAATCCGGGAACAATATTAAGGCGTACTATTGAATATACAATTTTGCATCATACTAAAATATTAAAGTGTACCTAATTTAGAGAATTGCTTTTTTGCATGATCTAATCTTTTTTAAGTTATATAATAAAAATGAACAGGGTATTATGTTTTTAGATGGTTTGTTATTAAAAATCACCGTGAAATATATTAGTGGGTTATGAAAGAACCATATATAACCTTTAGTATTTCTTTTATGTACTTCCAGACTCTCGCATTTTGTGAGTTAATATTTTGATTATGATATTAGAATTTAAGAATTGTTAAAATTTTTGGCTGTATTAATCCTCGTTTGTAGAAAGTATGAAAAATAATAAATATTTGCGTTCACCAGCCATATGAGAAAAAAGTCTTTCATTGAAAATAGTGTTTTTTTTAGTGATAAGCGTTGGAATTTTTCTGTTTTCTTATAATTCTAGGTATTTTATCTTACTCGATGAAAATACTTTTTTAGCATTTTTATTTTGAAATATTTTACAATCAAAATATCATTCCGATTTTCACAAACAAAATGCAATCCAGGTATGTTTTTTGATGGTTTAAGTAAACTAGTTCGAACATTTTACCAAACTGAAAATGCTTGTTCCTTTTGATAATAAAAACACCTGGTTATTTTCAACAAAAGATGCAACACATGTGTTTT
>MJUU01059314.1:120173-131059 GCA_002080025.1 Modiolus philippinarum | reverse complement strand
TCTCGCCCAAAAATGTAACGATACTTTATGCATCTCAGCCTTGGGAGGCAACGATAAACGGGGACGGACCTAGCAGGCGTCCTCGGTGGTTAAGCCACAGCAAACGACCATCAACTGCAGCTGACTTTGCTGTAGTGGGTCGAAGCAATATCCACCCCATGCGAAGCAGAGGTGTAAAATCATTCGTAGACGACCTAGCTCTCTGTCGGGGTGTCGTACTTAGTAGAGCAGCCACCTCACTGCGATCTATTGAGACTAAGCCTTTTGACTAGTAGATTTGTCCGCAAAAGACGGACACATCTCACCGTCGAAAGGGTGACTTAGCCTCGGTGGATACGCGTGTGTGGGGTCGGCTGTTGGACTTAGTCGTTTTTTATTGCCTCACAATAGAAAACGTCGCGGGGGTGACAAATTCGGAATTTGTCATCGTCATTTTTTCATCTTCCCCCAGGAGGCGCGGACTATAATACATAAATAGTATATATATAATATAGAGGGTCTGCGGTGATAGCTGGGAGAGAAGAAGCGTCAAGGGGAAAAGGCTTCCCCCTTCGAACTTAGTTTATCTTGGATGCAGAGCAGATCGCCCAAGTGGTCGGCGAGAGGACCGTGGTTACCCCTTAGAGGCGAGAAGGCTTCCTACCCGAGGCCTTCCAGCCGCGGATGGTTCCTCTCTCGACGTGTCGGGCGGTCGGCCTGCCTATACTAGATATACTAAGTGGCGAGGGGGGAAGACTTCGAACTTTGTTTATTTCCGATGCAGAGCAGACCGCCCTAGTGGTCGGCGAGAGGAACCGTGGGTCCCTTAGAGGCGAGAAGGCTTCCTACCCGAGGCCTTCGAGCCGTGGATGGTTCCCTCTCGACCCGTTGTCGGGGCGGTCACCCTGATCACACTTTGATATAATCCGTCGCGGGGGTGTAGAATTCGAACTTAGTTTATTTTCGATGCAGCGCAGACCGCCCCAGTGGTCGGTGAGAGGAACCATGGGTCCCTTAGAGGCTAGAAGGATTCCTACCCGAGGCCTCCGAGCCGTGGATGGTTCCCTCTCGACCTGTCGGGGCGGTCGCCCTGCTTTTCACTCTGATAAAATCCGTCACGGGGGTGTAGGATTCGAACTTAGTTTATTTTCAATGCAGAGTAGGCTGCCTTGGCGGTTGGCTTGGGGACAGTGAGTCCCTTAGAGGCGAGAAGGCTTCCAAGCCGAGGTCTGCGAGCCGTGGATGGTTCCCTCTCGACCTGTCGGGGCGGTCCCCCCCTCGCAAAGCGACCGCCGGCGATATTCCCCGTAATCTACCCCTAAGCCGGAACCTTCACCCTAACTCTTACACTTACGCTTGCCCTTAGCCCAAACACCCCACGCAAACTTGTCGTCTCTATCCCTGTCCCCTTCCGTAGATGTAAAATTCAACCGAGGTACCGGGGTAGACTTCCCCTTAACTTTTCCCTTCCCGGAACACGGTCTTAAGCCCAACCCTAACCCTAAAAATATCAAAGCCAAATTAACGAAGCAGCTTGAAATTACATCTCCAACGGGAAACGGGAACGCAAAGGGATAGAGACGCCATGTTTGCGGCAATAATCAGGCTAAGGGTTAGAGTTTGGTAAGAATTAGGTTCTAAATCCCTAGCATTATCCCTAAATCCTTAAACTTAACCCTTAATCTAAACTTAACATTAAAACCTAACCCTAACTAACCCCAACTAACCCTAACCCTAACCTTTTACTAACCCTAACCCTTACCTTTTCCCTTAACCAAACCCCTTACCCTAACCCTAACCCTAAACCTAACTAACCTTAACCCTAACCCTAACCTAACCCTAACTCTAACCCTAACTAACCCTTACCCTAGACTAAACTAACCCTTACCCTAACCCTAACCCTAACTAACCCTAACCCTAACTAACCCTAACCCTTACCCTAACTAACCCTTACCCTAACCCTCACCCTAACCCAACCCTTACCCTAACTAACCCTAAGCTTAACCCTTACCCTAACTAACCCTAACTTTAACCAACCCTAAAACTAACCCTAACTAACCTTAACCCTAACCCTAACCGTAACTAACACTAACCCTAACCCTAACCGTAACTAACATTAACTCTAACCAAGCCTTAAAGTAAGCCTAACTAACCCTAACTACCCTTAACCCTAACCCTAACCCATTACCGTAACTAACCCTAACCCTAACCGTAACTAACCCTAACCCTAACCTTAACCTTAGCTAACCCTAACCCTAACCAACCCCAACCCTAACTAACCCTTACCCTAACCAACCCTAACCCTAACCAACCCTAACATTAACCCTAACCCTAACTTAACCTAGCGCTAACTACCCTAAACCCTAACCCTAACCGTAACTAACCCTAACCCTAACCCTAACTTAGCCCAAACCCTAACCCTAACTTACCCTAACCCCAACCCTAGCTAACCCTAACCCTAACCTAACCTAAGCCTAACCCAAACTAACCCTACCCCTACCTTAGCCCGAACCTAACCCTAGCTTACCCTAACCCTAACCCTAACAAACCTTAACCCTAACCAACCCTAACCCTAACCTTATTAACCCTAACCCTAACTTATCCTAACCCTAACCCTAACCTAACCCTAACCCTATCCTAACTAACCCTAACCCTATCCTAACTAACCCTAACCCTAACTAAACTCTAACCCTATCTTACCCTAACCCTAACAAACCTTAACCCTTACTAACGCTAACCCTAACCTTAATAACCCTAACCCTAACTAACCCTTACCCTAACCCTAACCAAAACTATAACCCTAGCTTAACCCTTTACCACTACCCTAACCCTACCTTACCCTCACGTTTACTCCTGACGCAATGCTGTAACCTTACCCAACAAACAGCCAGTCTCTATCTACCGGCGTTCCGAAGATAGGGTCATGTGATATCCTACGTTAAAGATTTCCCGCTGAAAAACATCCCCAAGCTCTGCCCTGATCGCCGTGAAATTTCAAATTAGGCTCTACGGGCGATACTTTTCGACGCCAAAGACGAGGCAACCAACCGCGACTCTCTATCTGCCGGCGTTTCGAAGATAGGGTCATGAATTTTCCAACGTTAAAGATTTTCCGCTGAAAAACACCCCAAGCTCTGCCCTGATCGCCGCGAAATCTCAAAGCAGGCCACTACAACGCGAAAGACGACGAAACAAACTGCGAGTCTCTATCTCACGGCGTTCCGAAGATAGGGTCATGTGATATCCTACGTTAAAGGTTTTTTCCTGAAAAACACCCCGAGCCCTGCCCTGATCACTCTCAAATTTCGAATCAAGGCCTATGGCCGACATTTTTCGACGCACATGGCCATGCAACAACAGGTTTGCAGTGGCGATTGGGCTAAGGTATAGGGTTAAGGTTGTAGCGAGGTTTAGGGCTGGGGTTGGCTTTAAGGCGAGGTTCCGGCTTCAGATTAAATCAAGAGGAAAGCTTCCCCGACGAATTCATCGGTAGCAGCGGCCTTCCCTTGAATTTTTCCCTTAAAAATGACATCTCCGGAACGCAGCGGGATAGAGACGCCAGGTTTGCTGTGGTGATTGGGCTAAGGTATAGGGTAAAGGTTGTGGCCAGGGTTAGGGTTGGGGTTGGCTTTAAGGCCATGCTCCGGCTTGAGGGTAGTTCAAGGGGAAAGCTTCCCCGGCGAATTCATCGGCAGCGGCGGCCTTGCCTTGAATTTTTCCCCCTGAAAATGACATCTCCGGAACGCAGCGGGATAGAGACGCCAGGTTTGCTGTGGTGATTGGGCTAAGGTATAGGGTAAAGGTTGTGGCCAGGGTTAGGGTTGGGGTTGGCTTTAAGGCCATGCTCCGGCTTGAGGGTAGTTCAAGGGGAAAGCTTCCCCGACGAATTCATCGGCAGCGGCGGCCTTGCCTTGAATTTTTCCCCCTGAAAATGACATCTCCGGAACGCAGCGGGATAGAGACGCCAGGTTTGCTGTGGTGATTGGGCTAAGGTATAGGGTAAAGGTTGTGTTTTTCAGGGAAAAACCTTTAACGTAGGTTATCACATGACCCTATCTTCGGAACGCCGGTAGATAGAGACTGGCTGTTTGTTGGGTAAGGTTACAGTATGGCGTTAGGAGTAAACGTGAGGGTAAGGTAGGGTTAGGGTAACGGTATAGGGTTAAGTTAGGGTTATAGTTTTGGTTAGGGTTAGCGTTAGTTAGGGTTGAGGTTTGTTAGGGTTAGGGTAAGTGAGGGTTAGAGTTAAGTTAGGGTTATGGTTAGTTAGGTTAGGGTTAGGGTTAGCTAGGGTTAGGGTTAGGGTTAGCTAGGGTTAGGGTTAGGGTAAGTTATGGTTAGGGTTAATAAGGTTAGGGTTAGGGTTGGTTAGGGTTAAGGTTTGTTAGGGTTAGAGTTAGGGTAAGTTAGGGTTAGGGTTAATAAGGTTAGGGTTAGGGTTGGTTAGGGTTAAGGTTTGTTAGGGTAAGTTAGGGTTAGGGTTCGGGCTAAGTTCGGGGTAGGGTTAGTTTGGGTTAGGGTTAGGTTAGGTTAGGGTTAGGGTTAGGGTTAGTAAAAGGTTAGGGTTAGAGTTAGGGTTAGGTTTAAATGTTCAGTTTAATTAAGGGTTAAGTTTAAGGGTTTAGGGATAATGCTAGGGATTTGGACCCTACCCTAACCCTGAAGGCTTAGGGTAAAGTTTTATTTACTGTTAGAGATGAGGGTTAGGGTAAAGGGTTGGGGTTAGGGTTAGAGGTTAGGGTTGGGGTTTAGGGTTAAGGTTAGGGTTCTTTTTGAACCCTAACTCTGTACGGCTATGTTTTGTTGAGGGTTAGCATTAACCCTTAATCCTGACCCTAACTTTATCCCTAATCTTAACCCCTAACCCTAAGCCTAACCATATCTAACCCTAACCCTTATCTTAACCTAACCCTAATTCTTACCAAAACTCTAACCCTATTTTCTAACTTTCTCCCAGCCTGATTATTGCCGCAAACATGACGTCTCTATCCCTTTGCATTCCCGTTCCCCCTATGGAGATGTAATTTCAAGCTGCTTCGTTAATTTGGCTTTGATATTTTTAGGGTTAGGGTTGGGCTTAAGACCGTGTTCCGGGTGGGAAAAGTTAAGGAGAAGTCTACCCCGGTACCTCGGTTGAATTTTACATCTACGGAAGGGGACAGGGATAGAAACGACAAGTTTGCGTGGAATGTTTGGGCTAAGGGCAAGCGTAAGGGAAAGGGTTAGGGTGAAGGTTCCGGCTTAGGGGTAGATTACGGGGAATATCGCCGCGAACAAGGCGGCGGTCGCTTTGCGAGGAGAAATTGGGCTTGAACGTGATATCCTACGTTTACGGACTTTGTAATTTTTTCTTCTGTTGAGCACGTAGAAAATGCTACTTGTAGTGTAGTCGTCAGGACTTAGGTAGTGCAATTGTGATTTGCAACCTAAAGGTACTTTGTCATTTTTCTCAATCTTCAAGTACACCGAGGTAGAACCATCCACGACCTTCTCGCCTCTAGGGGACCTACTGTCCTCCCGCCGACCGCTAAGGTGGTCTGTTCTGCATCGAAAATAAACTAAGTTCGAATCCTACACCCCCGCGACGGATTTTATTAGATTGAAAAGCAGGGGACCGCCCCAACAGGTCGAGAGGGAACAATCCACGGCTCGCAGACCTCGGCATGGAAGCCTTCTCGCCTCTAAGGGACTCATCGTCCCCAAGCCAACCGCCAAGGCAGCCTGCTCTGCATTGAAAATAAACTAAGTTCGAATCCTACACCCCCGTGACGGATTTTATCAAAGTGAAAAGCAGGGGGCCGCCCCGACAGGTCAAGAGGGAACCATCCACGGCTCGGAGGCCTCGGGTAGGAAGCCTTCTAGCCTCTAAGGGACCCATGGTTCCTCTCGCCGACCACTTTGGGGCGGTCTGCGCTGCATCGAATATAACAAAAGTTCGAAGTCTTCCCCCTCGCGACTTAGTATGTCTAGTATAGGCAGGCCGACCGCCCGACACGTCGAGAGAGGACCCATCCGCGGCTGGAAGGCCTCGGGTAGGAAGCCCTCTCGCCTCTAAGGGGGAAACCACGGTCCTCTCGCCGACCACTTGGGCGATCTGCTCTGCATCGAAGATAAACTAAGTTCGAAGGGGGAAGCCTTCTCCCCTTGGGGGAAGCCTTCTCCCCTTGACGCTTCTTCTCTCCCAGCTATCACCACAGACCCTCTATCTTATATATATATTATGTATGTATTATAGTCCGCGCCTCCGGGGGGGAGATGAAAAAATGACAATGACAAAGTCCAAATTTGTCACCCCCGCGACGTTTTCTATTGTGAGGCAATAAAAAACGACTAACTCCAACAGCCGACCCCACACACGCGAATCCATCGAGGCTAAGTCACCCTTTCGACGGTGAGATGTGTCCGTCTTTTGCGGACAAATCTACTAATCAAAAGGCTTAGTCTCAATAGATCGAAGTGAGGTGGCTGCTCTACTAAGTAGGACACCCCGACAGAGAGCTAGGTCGTCCACGAATGATTTTACACCTCTGCTTTGCATGGGGTGGATATTGCTTCGACCCACTACAGCAAAGTCAGCTGCAGTTGATGGTCGTTTGCTGTGCCTTAACCACCGAGGACGCCTGCTAGGTCCGTCCCCGTTTATCGTTGCCTCCCAAGGCTGAGATGCATAAAGTATCGTTACATTTTTGGGTGAGAGTATGAAAATTTTATGTTAAAACATATATCGTACTATTTTTATATTTCTCTGTCGTCCAACGAACTGATTTGAGAAGAGTCATCGTTCAAAGAAACGTTAATATATAAACAAGCCACAGATGTATCATTAAATGCCTTAGAATGGATCATTAACAATTTATAGACTTAACTATAAGCCAACAAATGCAATGTTTTATATAGACTGCGGTTTGGAGTGCTATAGCCAAAACAGGCAGTTGAACGTCAGACGGGCAGATATACTTACAGTTGTCGCACGAGATCTGTCGGGTGTACTGTAAAAATAAAATAAAATTATTATATTTAATCTTGCTTGCTCTCAATATGATTTAGCTTACAGTAAAATAAAATGTTGGGTGTGCCAAATATAGATCTTCACTATAATAGAAGTTGGAATTGATGCCTTGGGCAGGGAGTTTTTGTCTCGCCCGCGACGCGAGGCATTGGCGTGCAAAGCATGACGACAGCGGTAGAGGTGATGGTGTAAACTTTAATTAAATACAGGATATTTTAAAAACGTTTCATTGTAAGAACAGTATTATATTTGGTGCAGTGATAGTACTAATCAAGTGCTAATAGACAGAAACAAAATCATGTGACCTTGACCTAAATTGCACGGTCCAGCCACCACCTTAAGTTTCTAAGATTAGATTCATCAATAACTACACGCGGTAGTCCAAAGACATTGGTATGTAGCATAGTACAATCAATGTCAGTTTAACAGTGATTTTTGTCTTCGACTTCAATTTCACGGTCTGGCAACCATGTAATTTTCTAAAATTAGACCCAATTCTCAATAACTGACCATTCGATATATAGGTTTGTCTTGGGTAGTCTATGATGGCCTAGCATAACTAAATACCGAAGTTACTGTGAATTTACTTTCTGCAAATGCGCATTTCGACAATATATGACTTTTTTCCTAGACCTCAATTTCTTGTAATTGCGACCACACGTTTTTTTTTCTCATTTTCAATATTGTGATTAGTTATTGATATTTTTAATTCTGGCTAATCCGAAGTACATAACCGTGTTTTTTGTCTAGAGACTGTAATCAATGTGCCGACGTACGAACATCTAACTGGGTCCACACTTGTTCATATTCTGGTATGAGAGCTTACGCCCAAGTTTTCAATTAAGAGAAAAAAATATCATTTTAAATCAAGTTTTATTTTATATTAACGGTATAATTAAACAATTTAAAGGCATGTCCAGCTACATTTGTTTTTTATAGTTTTAAAGTAAAGTACAGTCCGTTACAAGACATTTAATATTAATATAAGCACATTGGTCATTCGGTACGTTTTGAATACTTTGTTCTATGTTCACCATATTTTGAATCACCAACCTCCTTAAGTGTTTGTTATCTTACCTCTATCTTTAATGGTGGTCTGACGGTATCCAAAATGATAATGAACTGTTTTTTAAACATTTATTTTGCCATATTTATCTCGATATAGCTGGAAACTTTTCATTATTTCGCCTTAATTTAAATTAAGTTGTTGCTTTAGAAGACCATATATTGCGAAAAAGGAGGCAATTTAGAATTATACTGACTAAAGATTTTGTCGACATAATTCTTAGCGATTTAATAAATTGTCGCGATTTTTAAAGCAACATATTATTTGAGTGACTAAAAATAAAGCGACTTAATGCTTTCTAAGGCATTTTGTTGCAAAAAATAAATCGCTTTTATGAGAAATAAGGCAATTTCTCGTAAAAAATTTCATCGCGATTTTGAATTATAAGGATTAAAATGAGGGCAATATACGCTTCCGTAGTCAGTTGATTTAGATATGCCTATTGATGGATGGGGACAATATTATCTTCTATCTTTTCAAACTTCAAAAAATAATCAGCTTATTATGTTTCAGTATAAATTACTGCACAGAATTCTCCCTTTAAATTTTTTCCTTTATAAAAGCAAATTATCTGAAACATTCGGAAGCGTATAGTGGACTTGCCTTGTCTTATAAGAACACCTTATAACGCACTAATTTTCTTAAATAAAATAATCTTAACTCCTTATAAGGTGATAAATCGTGTTAAATAAAACAACCTTGTCTTCTTATAAGGCAACAAATCGTGTTATTTATGAAAAGTTTTTGCTTTATTAAGACATTTCTCGTATTAATTCAAAACGTTTTATTTTAAATTAAAATAACATTTTATTAACTCACTGCATGAAAACAAATAGAAGAGTTTAGGATGTATTAAGTTCTTTCATTGAAGAAACTTTGAATTATTTTGGATTCGGTCCTTCATTTATTAATTGGATCAAAGCATGTTACTGTAATATTTCTAGTACTATAATAAACAATGGTTATATTTCAGAGTCTTTTGCACTAGAAAGAGGGGTTCGTCAAGGGGACCCTTTATCTCCTTATTTGTTTATTTTGGTGTTAGGATTATTAAGCAGTGCAATAAAAAATGATCCAGATATTTCAGGTATACGATTGGAGGTTCTGAATTCTTATTAAGCCAATATGCTGATGATTCCTCCTTAGTCTTGGATGGAGAAGAAGTACATGTATCTTTAGAAAAATTATTATCACTGTTTCAATTGTTTTCGGAATGTGATGGACTCAAGATTAATGTACATAAAACAGAAGCTATATGGATTGGATCAAAAAGGGTAGTATGAACAAAATTTTGCCTGAAAAAAATTTGTCATGGAATTTTTCTGGGAAATTTAAGTTACTTGGAATTTGGTTTGAACTTGCAAAAGAAGAGAAGACTATGATAAATTTTCAAGAAAAATTAAAAAGTATCAGGTCTTTGTTGAATGTTTGGTCTTTCAGAGAATTAACATATATTGGAAGGATTACTGTGATTAAAACCTTGGCACTACCCATATTGGTACAAGTGTTAACTGTCCTTCCTAACCCCCAGAAAATTTTATGAAAGATATCCAAGGTATTTTCTATAATTTTTTGTGGAAGGGAAAACCAGATAAAGTAAAGAGAACAGTTATGATCAATGATTATAAAGATGGAGGTCTGAAACTCCCTCATGTGGAATCATTTTGTTATAGTTTGAAAATGTCGTGGCTGAATAAATTTTTTGACCCACAAAACTATTCACCTTGGAAGATTTTGTTATTAAACGATATCCAAAAATGGGGTGGTGACAAAATTTTATATTTAAGTAAGGAAGGACTTGAAATTTTATCAAAAGAACTAAATCCTTTCTGGTGGGATGTTATAAAGAATTTTTCCAAACTCAAAGAAAAAAATATTAATATAATGGATAATCCAAATGAGGTTTTGAGCCAATCCATATGGCTTAATTCCAATATAAAAATAGATGGGAAAATGGTAATAAAACACAATTTTTGTGAAAATGAAGTGTTCTTCATAAATGATTTAATATCAGAAAATAAAACATTTTATACATTTGAGGAAATCGAAGACGAATATAATTTGAAAGTGACATTTGTTGAATTTTATGGATTGATAAGTGCAATTCCAACTAGCTGGAGGAGACTTGTACATGGTAAAGAAAAGTTGAATAATATAGAAAATAAAATAATAGATAAACTGAAATGTGATTCTAAACCATGTAAATATTTTTACAATTTATTTTTGGAACAAGTGACAGAGACACCTCTAGGGGCACAACATAAATGGGAATATGAATTAAATACAGAAATTGAAGACTGGGGGCAAATATATACCACATCTTTTTTGATATCAAAGGACTCTGTTCTTCAAAATTTTAATTTCAAACTCTTTCATAGAATTTTGGCATGTAACTCTTATTTGCATAAATGCAAACTAAAAGAAACAGAGCTTTGTACTTTCTGTTCAGAAACTAAGGAAAAACTAATACATATTTTTTGGGAATGTTCATTTGTGCAAAATTTTTGGATTGGTATAAGAAATTCATTGAATTGCTGTGGAATTACGATTCCTCNAAACCCAAAAGAAATTATTTTTGGTGTGACAAATGAATCACAGACATATGATACTATTAATCATACTTTACTTATTCTGAAATATTTTATTTATAAATGTAGATGTGATGGAAAAAACCTTCTGTTAAGGGGGGAATTGAATATATAAAATATTATATTAACATAGAAAAAAATTCTGCGCTGTACTTATCCCCTGCACAGAATAATAAAATTAATAAAAAGTGGTCACTTCTGGAGGCAGTAGTTGTATAAAAGTATACTGTTGATTTAAAAAAAA
>MJUU01059314.1:109826-119991 GCA_002080025.1 Modiolus philippinarum | reverse complement strand
GCCTTGCTTTCTAAAACAATAAGTGTTCTTAGTTAACTCGTTTTATATAGGTGATAACACAAAAAATTACGAATATTTTGTCTAAGAAGACAATTAAATGTCTTATTTAAAAAAAATGGTAGCCTTAACATCATCCATTTTGAATGTTACTCAATGGCTTCGTAGCCCTTTATTAGCGAATGATATATACTGATCATGGGGTCCGTTCGTCCGTCCGTTCGTTATTCCGTCCACTCTAGTGATACACACTTTGTGGTGATAACACCTCCTGGAGCACTTGGTGAAATTCAAAGAAACTATCACAGAATGTTTAGTGCATATTGCCATTGTGCACAAGCTACATGTATCTATTTTACTTGAATTTTTTGTTGTTGATTTTTTTTACTGCCGCCTTAAGGGTACACACTTTGTGGCGATAACATTCTTCCTAGACCATCAAGTGAAATTCTATGTAACTTTCACAGAATGTTCAGTTTATATTGCCATTGTCAGCTATTTAAAAATTTGATTTGACTTGATTTTTTATTTTGGTTGATTTTGTTTTACTTTTTGAATCAATTGGGGGAGCGGGGGTATGTATTGTTCACAGTTTTTCTAGTTTATTTATTTATCTGCTCCAGTCGTTTTTGTTTGCTCACTTCCCGTTTCAATTTCAAATTTACTTATAAGTATTTTCCATTGAATTTTACATTTAATCGATACTAAGAGGTAAGTTAGCCTTGTTTTTACAATCATGTGTTTATATGTGTTTATATGTGTTTCGGCTCTGCAATGAGCAGGAACAATCTTCAGAAATCTTATTAATTAACTTCCTATAACTGGAAATGAACATAAATAGAAATGCAATGATGCACAGTACCTTTTATAAATCAAAACTTAAAGTCTCTTTTGGAAAAACTTTGGGCGACTTGAGGGGTATTTTCTTTTTAGACCATTCCCTCTTAAACAGCTTTTTGGATTTGGATGAAATGTTACACAGTTGTTGTATACAACATGAAGATGTGCATGAAGTAAAATTTCAGCTGTTTAAGAGAAAATGCTATGACATGGTACCACAACCTTTTCTCATTGAAAAATACACAAGTTAATGTATTATCTCCCCTTCAAAATTAAGAACAGCAACAATATTACTTCGTGCACATCTTAAGGTTGTATACTACAATTGTGAAACACGTCATCAAAATCTAACGAATCGTTGAGGACATGCGCTGACAAGGTACATGGACGGAGTGACAGATGGACAGGATGATTCCTATACATCCCCAGACTTTGTTTGTGGGGGTGTTTTAATATGAATCAATGCTGTTCATCTGTGACTGTGTATGTTTAATAATGACATTCACGGGAGTTTAATTCAATCTGTTTTACTTTTTACAGACAGTATTTGCGAATAATATTTTTCGAGTTTTTCGAATTGATCAAATAAACAATGTTACTATCTACATTATTCAGGGCTCACAAAACTGAGCGATTAGGACGATTATGTCGCCCTGTTGTGCCCAAAGTTGTTCCAAAAGTTCCAGATTTCTGAAGATTGTTCCTGCACATTGCAGAGCCGAAACCTTGATTATATATAAACTCATGTTTGTAAATACAATTCAAACTTACCTCTTAGTATCTATTCATTGTTAAATTCAATGGAAAATACCCACAATATTAACAGCCCAACTTTGAAGTTGAAACGAGAAGTGAGCTAGCAAAAACGACTGGAGCAGATAAATAAATAAACTAGAAAAACTGTGAACAATACATACCCCCGCCCCCGCCATTTGATTCAAAAAGTAAAACAAAATCAACCAAAATAAAAAAAAATCAAGTCAAATCAAATTCATAGCTGGTGACAATGGCAATATAAACTGAACATTCTGTGAAAGTTACATAGAATTTCACTACTAGATGCTCTAGGAAGAGTGTTATCGCCACAAAGTGTGTACCCTTATGGCGGCAGTAAAAAATCAACAACAAAAAATACAAGTAACAAATAGATACATGTAGCTTGTGCACAATGGCAATATGCACTGAACATTCTGTGAAAGTTTCATTGAATTTCACCAAGTGCTCTAAGTGTGTACTACTAGAGCGGACGGAATAACGAACGGACCCCATGATCACTATCTATCATTCGCTAATAAAGGGCTACGAAGCCATCGAGTAACATTCAAAATGGATGATGTTAAGGCTACCATTTGTTTTAAATAAGACATTTAATTGTCTTCTTAGACAAAATATTCGTAATTTTTTTGTGTTATCACCTATATAAAACGAGTTAACTAAAAACACTTATTGTTTTAGAAAGCAAGACAAGACTTTAAATAAAAAATTTTGTTGCCTTGTATATCACAACATGTTTTAACTTAATACATCCTAAACTCTTCTATTTGTTTTCATGTAGTAAGTTAATACAATGTTATTTTAATTTAAAATAAATCGTTTTGAATTAATACGAGAAATGTCTTAATAAAGCAAAAACTTGTCATAAATAACACGATTTGTTGCCTTATAAGAAGACAAGGTTATTTTATTTAACACGATTTATCACCTTATAAGGAGATAAGGTGATTCTATTTAGGAAAATTAGTGCATTATAAGGTGTTCTTATAAGACAAGGCGAGTCCACTATACGCTTCCGTAGTAACAAAACTTTGATCTTTTTGTGGGAAACTAAAAAAAACATATCTCCATTTCTATTACAATTGTAGATTTTCTAGAAACTTTTTTATATCTGTTAGTGATATAATAAATGATTAAGTTGCTTTGGAGTTGCCTCTTTGTGAAAACGATATTCTTTTAGGCTGTGTGAATTACATATCTAATTTTCTTTCGATTATAAATTACTGTTTATTAAATACTATATTTACATATGTAAAATCAAAGGCTGTGACAGTTGGTTTAAATTTTTCTGATTAAGGAACTTAATTTTGAAAAGAAATCTCTCTACAGATCAAACCGGCAAGCTTATTGTTGGGCAATTGGGCACAGAATTAAAAAAATATTAATTATAAAGTGTTACAACAAGTATGAATATAAAACTATGTGTTTTTTCCCCAAAAATATTCATTATTATGTAAATGTTGATTACTTTCTCTTAATAAAATCATTAAATGATATAAAAAAAGAAAAAAAAATCCCTACACAATGTAACCTAGAGACATTTTAAACAGTAGTTCAATAATATTACTTAAGGCTTTAATTGAAATCATTGATAGATGTTAATCTCTGCCAAATGTCACTGCCACTTCAGGAAATTAGTGTTAGTTTATTTGAGTTATGACCATTTATTGTACATGTGTTTATATTGTATTTTATTTTATATCTGATTGAAATAACCTTTCCTGATTGTTGTAGTAGTGGTCATGTTGTATTGATTGATCCGGCTTTGGCATTTATGCTGTCAGTCCATCACGATATGGACCGGTCCAAGTTTTTTTTTCAAAAAATACATCTTAATTGAACTTAACTACAATTAAATTTAAATTTACAAGTGAAACTGTTGTGTTTATTGAATTTTTATGCAACTGTTGTTCATAATTTAGTGTCAGCATTCAGATCAAATCTAAATGTTCTTCAATAAAATAAACACAATAGTTACTTATATGGAGAGCATTATACAGAAATCAATTATTGTAAAAAATTGTGCAAACGAGAAAGTGCAGACAAACATTCTCTAAATATGTTTAAAGATAAAATTATTACAAAGGTCACCAACAGAATAGTTTTTTATGAAGATGATTATATTGAGTCACCCCCTAAGCTGTCTGTAAACAGAATAAAGTCAAAATTGAAGGATCTTGGTCAAAAATTTGTGTTTGTACCTGTTGACAAGGCTTCCAACAACGTTGCTATCGTTTGAAAGAAATATTATATCGATGTCCAACAATACGAACTGGACAAGTCACCAACTTTCAGACGTACCAATTAGGACGAAAAAACGTTAATCCAACTACATTATAAGGATGCAGAAATGCTTAAAGTTCCACCTAACGATAACAACTTGCCTACCATGTACTGGATTCCTAAGCTTCACAAAAATCCCTCCAAACATCGTTTTATTTCGGCATTTAGTAAGTGTTCTACTACTTATTTATCTATCCATTTAAGTAGTTCACTTACTTGTATAAAGGAGTTGGTTATTAAATTCTGTGAAAAAAAACTTATCAAAACTCTGGTGTAAATTACTTTTAGAGTGTAAAAAATTCAATTGAAGTTTTGAATAAACTACAATCTATTCGAAGACTAGTCTCATCCGTCGACAGTTCTGATGTTTCCCAACTTTATACTAACCTTCCACATATGTTGATTAAATCAAAATTGGGACAACTTATTAAATGGTCTTTTAAATTTTCTGGTCTGCAATTCATTTGTTCTAACAAAAAGCAAGGATTCTTCTCTAATATTATATTCAATAATTATTGTTCCTGGACATGTGATGGTATGATTAATGCACTCAATCTTTTGCTGGACAACATTTTTGTTCGTTTTGGCAACACTTTTTATCAACAGGTCATAGGTATTCCCATGGGTACAAATTGTGCACCTCTCATTGCAGATCTTTTTCTGTTCTGTTACGAACGAGACTTCATGAAAAAACTTCAAAATTTCTATTTTCAGTGATAACAGCAGGTATATTGAAGACATCCTTACTATTGACAATCCCCAGTTTTTAGATTATGTAGACATTATTTACCCACAGGAACTGAAATTAAATAAAGCTAACGATTATTCCAAATACTGCCCTTTTCTAGATCTAACTATCATTATTGACGCTGGTAAAATAAAACTAGGATATATGATAAAAGGGATGATTTTGATTTCACTATAACTAATTTCCCTTTTCTTGACGGCGACGTTCCTCAAGCTCTGTAATACGGAGTGTACATTTCTCAACTAGTACGATTCGCACGTGTTTGTTCTACTCTTGTCGATTTTAGAAAACGTAACCTTACTATCACAGCAAAACTTTTACAACAGGGTTACAGATTTCATAAGTTGTTGAATGCTTTTAAGAAGTTTTAAAACACATATGAATATTTAATATCTAAATATGGTGTTACTCTCAAACAGCTTATTACTAAGGACATTTCTAATCCTCGTTTTTATTGTTGTAATGTTGTTAAAATGCCAGATACTGAATAAAAATCCAGAAAAACTAGGACGTAACTTACATTCTTTACGTAATAGGGGATATTGACAAGATACTCTGCTTGCATCCGTTAAATTAGCTTTGAAATCTAGTGACCTGAAACTCAGTTTATATTCATACTGGCCTCACTCTGATACTGCCGATGTCTACTGAAATATATGATGATTTTTTTACCAAATCCTGCGGGGAGTTTTGAGTTTGTTTTTTTTCCGTAGTGCGACAGTGTCTAACCAACAGACCAGGCTCTTTTAGCTAGCCGGCAGATAAGCGGCGAGCACCCCTTGACCCATGTTTCAAAATAACGTATTGTCATATTCCCTCCTTTGAAGATTGTGGCCATGGAGTAAGTAGTCTACCTGTATTGGGTTTTATTCGTATGTTTACTATACTATAGAGAAACGGGACAGATAAAAGCGGAGGTTTGGGTACCCATAAAGCGGTTTACCCTACAGCTGGCTTTTGCTAGTGGCGGTACCAAGTCCGGCTGTCGTTGTTTACGTTTGTCTTTTGTCTTATTTGTGTTTTTCCGGAGTAGTTCCCTAGCAGATTGTGACAAGTAATTGTTATTTTCAGCCATTGTAGGTGTTTCCTTTTGTCCCTTTTATTTCATTCATGATGGGCAGTCTATATGTCGTGATAATGCTCTAAATAAAACAGGTTGGAAAAATCTCCCATATTGGATATAATACCTCAGTTGGGGTATAATATCCAAAATGGGAGACATTTTACAGTGTTAATATTCTTTATTTTGGATTTGACAGTTTCTGCTAAAAGGGGCAATTATTTAGATAAAATGTAACAATTTTTCAATGTAAACTAAGTAGCTATTTAAAATGGAGTGTCAAATTTACACTTTAGATGGGCAATTAACTTTCTGAATACTGAAAAGCTGAATGCATGTTCTTTGTAAAAAAAATATTGCTGTTGATATGAACTGTTGCTCTTTTAAGTAAAAAGTCAAAATTCTGAAATAAGTGATTATAAATTGAAAACAATAATTTCTGATTTGATACATCAATGTTTCTGCACTAAAAACGGAGAACGCAGATACACTTACTTATTAGTAGGGAAAGACAAAACATATTTTGTAAAGAACCACACTGAGTCAAACAAGAAGTACACGGAGAATGACGTAATTAAGATGTTGGAATTTTTAATAGATAATATTTTTGTCGAATTTGGAGGTCGCGTTTTTCAACAGACAATCGGGATTCCCATGGGAACTAACTGCGCGCCGCTTTTAGCTGATCTCTTTCTTTTCTCGTATGAGGCCAAGTTTTTACAAGGGCTAACACAGAAAAAACAAAAACATTTAGTCCAGTCCTTTAATTTCAGGTTCCGCTACATAGACGATGTACTTTCTCTTAATAATCCAAAATTCAAGAAATATTTACACCAGATCTATCCCAATGAGCTTGAAATTAGAGAGACTACTGACACACCTACTTCAGCTTCGTACTTAGATCTGTTTTTATACGTTGATGAAGATGGACGTTTGAAATCTAAGCTACATGACAAACGTGATGATTTTAACTTCCCAATTGTGTATTTTCCTTTTCTGAGCAGCAATATACCTACCTCTCCAGCCTATGGAGTGTACATTTCACAGTTGATTCGTTACTGTCGCGCATGTAGTTTATACAGTGATTTTGTTTAAATAGAGCAAAAACACTGTCCCATAAGTTGCTTAGTCAGGGATTTGTTCAGCCTTTGTTGCTTTCATCCCTTCAGAAATTTTATGGTCGTCACCATGATATCATTGACAGATATGATTTACTACTAAGACTAAGACTAAGAAACTTTATTTATAGTCGGATATATAGTACAAGCAAAACATAAGCTCTGTAGAGCTTTTAACCGACATTACAACAATAAATTTAACAACATACATGACACACAGTATATACATAGCAACATATGGCACATATACATTCACAAGTTAAAGCATTAAAGGGATGAACATGGCAGAACAGGTAAAGCATATAAAGCACTAAATTCATACAAAGCAAGCAATATCAAGCAGTTTAGCAGCACACAGGAGCAAGACGTAAATACATATAAAATATAAAAACGATTCGCACGAGTCTGATCTACTTTTGACGACTTTAATGAAACGTCACCTTACTACCACATCCAAACTATTACAATTCATAGATTGATAAACATATCTAAGAAGTTTTATAGAAGATATGAACATTTGGTATCTAAATATAATGCGACTCCGGGCGGAAACAGCTTATTACTAAAGGCATTTCTCACCCTCGTTTTTACGGAAATGTTGTTTAAAATGTAAAAAAAAATGATAAAAAAATCAGAACAATTGTGACGTAACTTACATTCTTTACGTAATAGGGGATATTGACCGGATATTCTTCATGATTCCGTTAAATTGGCTTTGGGATCCAATGACCTGAAGATTTTACAATTATACTGTCCTCTCACTGATACTGCCGATGTTTACTGAAATACATGATGATTCTTTACCAAACCCTTCGGGAAGTTTTGAATTTGATTATTATTCCGTAGTACGACAGTGTTTTACCAGCAGACTAGGCTCCTTGAGCTAACCGGCAGTTTAGCGGCGAGCACTCCTTGACCCATCTTTCTAATTTACGTTTGTCTATTCTTTCCTTTTCAAGATTGTGGTCTTAGAGTTAGTGGTCTACCTGTATTTGGTTTTATTTGTATCTTTATTATACTATAGGGAAACGGGATAGAGAAAGGGGAGATTTGGGTACCCATAAACCGGTTTAAGCCTACCGCTGGCTGTTGCTAGAGCCGGTACCAAGGTTCCTAACATTATTTATGTTTGTCTTTTGTCATTTAATTGTTTTTCTTGTGCGGTTCCCTGATTGATTGTAACATGTGATTGTAATGTTCGGCCATTGTAAGTGTTTCCTGTTATCTTTCCTTCATTAATAAAACATTCATTGAGATCTACAGGTGCTGCATCTGCAAGAACTGCCATTCCAGTTGTCAATCAGGCTTTTAAACTGATTAAGATTGGTCTGTTGTCTAATATTTTCAGGCAGCTCATTCCAGAGTGTCGCCCCTGCATATCTCAATGAATGCAACCCAAAGTTGGTGGTTCTTACCTGTGGGACTTCTACAGTGTGCTGTTTTCTAAAAGAATAGGGAATATTTTTAAAATAAAGTTAATAAACAATATCTTTAAGATATACAGGAGATGTGTTATGTAAAATTTTAAATGTTTCAATTGCCATAGTTCTTAATCTTCTAATTTTGAGAGACGGTAGACCAGATTTTGTTAAAAATTCGTTATATTTCCAGGTATAATCTTCAAAAATAAATCTCAGGGTCCGTTCTTGAATTTTTTCCATTTTTGTGTATTAACCTCCGCACAAAAGTGCCAAACTATAGGACAGTAATTGAAATTAGACATTATATAAGAATGATAAATCGATAACCTTCCCAATTTAGATAAATGTTTGCCAATTCTTTTAAGTACGTTTAATTGTCTTGATGCTTTTTTTGCAGATTTCAGCTATGTGTATTAAATTTAAGTTGATAGTCTATTGTCACGCCTAGGAGTTTTTCTTCATTTTCACAATTTGTTATGTTCCCTTCCAATTTAAATTTTATGTCCCTTTTTTGTTTGCCCCCAATGGCAATTGCCTGAAATTTGTCTGGATTAGCTTTCATTTTGTTATTTGTAAACCAAGTTATTAAACTTGTTAGGAAACGGATTAATATAAGTTTTAATAACTTGTTTCCGAATCTTTTAAATGGTTCACTGTAAAGTTTGATTATTTGTATTATTATATATGTATTGTATGCAATGAATTAGTTAATAAAATATGTTTACAGTAAGTTATTAAAATTTCGCTTTCCTTTTACAAAGAATTAACAAGTCTAGTAAGGTCGGGTCCTGAATGTGACAACTTGTTATCGTCAGCATAGTTACTAGTATATAAAATATTTTCTTTTACAAAATTAAAAATAAAGTTAAGAAAAATATTAAAAAGTACAGGACCCAGAATGAACCCTTGGGGTACACCTTTACGGATAGTTTGCTAAAATACGTACCCACTTTAACGCATTGTTTTCTGTTGAACATGTAGTCTTTTAAAAGATTTAAAGCATCATTTGATAGTCCATATGCTTTTAACTTTAATAGAAGAAGGTCATTTAGTAGGCAGGTGAAGGCCTTCGACAGGTCCATAAGCACACCAACCACATACATGTTTTTATCGACAGCTTTTTTTCCAGTCCTCAGTTATATGAAGGAGTGCTGTGTTACACCCATAGCCAGGTCTAAAGGCTGACAGATAAGGATTAAAAATATTTTCAAAGTGATCGAGTAGCTGCTGGTATAGTGGCCCTCTCAAAGAACTTAGACACAGCTGGCAAAATACTGACAGGTCGATAGTTTCCTGCTTCTAGTGACTATTCTTTTTATAGAGAGGAACAACCTGAGCTTCCTTCAAATTATCTGGAAATTTTGCATTGCAAATTGACAAATGTTTTAGTTTTGTAATAGGCTTTACAATTCCAGATTTAGCTATTTTAATAACTTTTATTGACACACCATCAAATCCAGTGGCCTTATAAATACATTTATTTTGTTGATTTGTGTCTCTACAAATTCTTCATTGATTTCATTAAAATTCAGTTTACCTTCAAAATTTCAATTTCTAACCTTAGTTTAACATTAGGACTATTTTTTGTTCAATATGACATTTCCTCTGCCATATGAAAAACCCCTTGCAGAACTTTTGTACTTTTTATCATATACGAATTGTTCCAGTTTTAAAATTCAACTCTACTCATTTACATCACTCATTAATATTAACAGTTTCTTTTTGTTACCCTTCCCATGCAATATAAGCTAAAATGAAAAACAAAGTTTTTGACTTTTTTCATGTGACCTTCTTTCTTGTGACTTTTTCCTGTGACCTTTTTTCCTTCCAAACTTGTGACTTTCTTTCCTGTGACTTTTTTTCCTGTGACTTTTTCCGTTTACCTATAACCAGATAACCGGTAAAAAGAAATATATAGGTCCCT
>MJUU01059314.1:83778-109739 GCA_002080025.1 Modiolus philippinarum | reverse complement strand
ATTAATATTAACAGTTTCTTTTTGTTACCCTTCCCATGCAATATAAGCTAAAATGAAAAACAAAGTTTTTGACTTTTTTCATGTGACCTTCTTTCTTGTGACTTTTTTCCTGAGACTTTTTTCCGTTTACCTATAACCGGTAAAAAGAAATATATAGGTCCCTGTGCTTATAACAGAGATATATAACATTAAAAATTTGGCGGGAAATGGATTTCTCTAGATAATTTGTTTAATTGCTAGGTAGTTATATCAAAGATTTTATGAAAACTTATGTGTCTTAATTTGACAAAATTAGAAATTTGTCAAAATTCGTTAAGCCATTGAACTGGAGAAAATCAGCCGAAATCTTACACAAATTCAGAAACTTGATGACTAAGACAAATTGTGTGGGTTAAAAATCTTTCGTTTACTCATAATCCGGGAAACTGTAATGGCTGCGCCCATTGAACAACTATGGAAAACAAATACTACAAGTTCGTCGTTGTTGGGGGTGGAATAGCTGGCGTATCATGTTCAGAAAAGGTTATAGAATAGATTATTTTTCAAGTCCCGATTCTGGTTATATCAAAAGTCATCTCTGGCTTCGAATCTCACTTGGGTCCCACTATATAGGCATATCAGTAAATTAAATTAAAGAATCAGGTTAGATAACTCTCCGGCCAAAAATCTGTGACCTTTTGTTTGAATTGATATCTTATTGTGAAATAATGTAATAAAATGTTTGAAAAGGGTAAAATATTTAATTTGGGATTGTAAACATTCTTCCTGCACAACGTTTGTTTATTTTATAGTTGGATATAAAAAATGCCAGATTTTCATAAATTTCATAAAATGTTTATTTTCTTAAAAACCGCATTTTCAGTATGTTAACTTGGGAACCCACTAAAACCCATCTGGCATATGGAAGATTTATACTTCACATATCTGCAGTGCAAATTTCATTACAATCGGACCTATGGAATTTTTTGGCTTTACTGTTAAAAATGTAAATTTTTGTAGTTTTTGTGCGTGGTCTTTCGATTTTGAGTCGAGTTATGTTCCTTTGGCCACAAATTTTTAGTTTTTCCCACTTTAAATGTGCTGCCATCTGGCATTAATTGATATTCCTACATTATAAGTCCTTGGTCCCAAGTTGGGATTTCGAGATGATCAGTCCTTAAGGTTCATCATAACAACTCGTTCTCCAAGTCCCCATTTACGTGGGGAAATTTCACATGAGTACAGACAAAACTGTAAAACATCATAAACTTTTAAGGCTGGCACACAGGAGTCGGAAATCTCATTAATATATCAATACAAGTTCAAATAGGAAGGTTCGCCGTGACGTCACAGACTTGAAAAGGTGAATTTGGTTGGCAAGAAATCGTGATAATTAATAAGGGTCATAAAAATGTCATTTTCAATTCACTCGTACGAAGTTGTTAATTGATGTATCTTGATAATTCTTTTTGATCGAAATTCCTAAATGTTTACACTTTTAGAGGGTATTAATTTCTTAAATAAATTTATTTTCAATATCTATAATATCTATAATATATACTAGTAATTAGCGTTTTTGTAAAGTATATAAAATTCGCAATTTTTACACTTGTTAAAACCGCATAAAATTTTTTCTGCAAAAAAATTTTAAAAAGTAAATCGGCAGAAAAAATATGAAAATCTTAAATTTTACAATGCATTTTACAGATCCAAAATCAAAAATGAAAAAAATGACAAAAGATCAAAAATTCTTTTACATTGTTATAAAGTGGTCTTACTACAACTTTGACAACCAAAAATGCTAATTTGCATATGTAAATTAGATTTTATGACTAGATTTTATCACTAATGAAGTTCGCGAACCTTCCTATACGAAGCCCCACACAATTAAGTTTCACGAATGTTTCACTCACTACGTTCGTGAAACTTAATTGTGTGGGGCTTCATATTTGATTTTGTATTGATATATTGATAAAATTTCTATTCCTGTGGCTGGCACTGCATAGATATGTAATTTTTGTATTCATTTTTAATAAAATTATTTCAATACAATCACATGACAATGTTTAGTATGTGCTGTGCATTTTTTGTCCCTGCTTGAAAAGGTCCGACAAGTAAACAATTCGAGACAACCCTTACGTTATACAGGTAAGTTATGCATTGAAATCAACAAGTTAAGGACAAAGATAATTATGAGGGGCCAAATGGGGGGTCTCATCATGAATCACAAAAAAATTATTTGGACCAATCACAGTTCACAGAAATTCATTTTGTCAATCACGGATCAAACAATGTTCTAATAGCGATTCACGACAAATAAATGAAATGGAAAAAGAATCACAGGGAATTGAAATCCCCGATCACGAAAACGAAATAAACCCATCGGCCCCCTCAATAATAACAATACTCACGGGACAATTTCAAACAAATCTTAAAAGATAGTTATATTTTGGATGTTGCGAAAAATGAAAAAAAAAATGCACCGCTTTTGTCAGGTAAGTTTTTACCTTATTTTCTTGAAAAGGTAATTTAATTATTACATTGGTATGTAGTGCCAGCCTTAACTCCATGATAATTTTTCTTACCTTTGCTCTGCTCATGTATAAAACCACATCAACATTGTAGCCATATTGTTGAGTTTGTTAAGATGAACCTTAAATATAACTATACAACAGTCCGGCTTTGCCAAGTTTATTCAGCCTTGGTCTATCCGTTGAAGTTTTTGGACTAGTGTCTATCCAAAGGATAGATGCATTATCCATTGTCACTGCCCAGCTAATGTACTCGGTTGACCTCAAACCAACCTCTGACACACAGCCAGACAATTGTGATCATTACCCATACCTGCCAACTTTGACGATTTCACGATTGTGAAACGAAAATTTGGGTAAAAACCCGATTTTGAAGAAATTCACACGAAAAAATGTTTGTTTACATGATTTTGGCTGTTGAAAGGGAGATAATCCAAATTCTGGAAAGGGATCGAGTTAATCAGTTTCTTGATATTAGCCAATCAAAATCGTGTTTACATCGATCACACAGTTTTCAAGTGATAAACAGCTGATTGGAGCCTGCTTGTAAACAATCATAAATATGACAAGTTTGGTTGGTTTTTTGTTAATTTTAATTTATAATGCTTCGGCGATGTTAAAAAAGTTATGTACTAGTAAATGGATGGACCACCCGCAATCATAGTGAACAGTTCTTGAGTTATGAATCAAGGTTCACAATACCTGATACAACGATCTGCAAGCAGCACACTTGACAGTTTCGTGGACGGCTATACGAGTGACTAGGTCATTGCAAGACGTCTTTCCCATTCTGCAGAGTTTGCATAGTTGAACACAGTAGCCTTAACGACATTAACAAACTTATTGGTACTGTAATGCACGAAAGGTCACTCAAAATCCCAGAACACCACTCTTTTGACTGAATCAGAAAAGACAAAAAATATTAAAAAAATACTATTCTTGCTTTATTGATAAAAGGAGAAATGCAGTGAATGTACATCAGACAAATAATAAAGGAGAGAGAGAGAGTGGTTTCATTAACATGCTTACAATCTTTAATTCTCCCCAAAACAGTCAGCTGTAAATTCAAATCTGTGATAATCATAATGATTAACAGCAAGCACTGCTTTTTGTTTTCCTTTAAAAGTTAAAACAAAGTAAAATTTAAAAGAACATAAAACACCAAATGGTCCAAAAACAGTTCACAACTGATTTATTTGACGAAAAATAAGAACCAACAGAAATGCCCAAAACACAATTAGAGAGGAATATCTTGCCTCCTTCAATAAAAAGTAAAGTCTTCTATAACCCCTAGATTTTTGTATTTGATAAAAAAGAGCATCAAGTATTAGACAAAAAAAAATTCATGCAAAATGCCACGAAATCTCACATGCCTGAAAAAGAAGGTCGCGCTTAAAAACCCCCATGGAGATTTTCAAAAAGTGGCAGGTATGCATACCCATGCTAAAAGAATCATTTTCAGGAAACCTTGCATACATCTTTCTGATCTCATAAAAACTCTCAAACTCAATTGTCTTTTGTCATTGAACATTAATTTGATTGCATGGACATTTCAATAGTGGAATTGTTATTGATTCACAGGATGAATTTTCCATTCATGGCATTTTCATTTGTAGATGTATAATGTATGAATACCGAATGAGAATTATGAATGCTTTTTTGGATGGCTTATAAACGTCTGAACCATCACGTCACTGTAACTATGTTGCTGTTTTTGAAATAAATCGTAGAAAGAACAATGCATTGAAAATAAACATCAATTCAGTAGTTCTGAAGAACATCAGTCAATTATTGACAATCTTCGGATGACATAATGTTTGTTTACATTTGTAGTTATCAAACAGATATCTAGGCCATAAACAAATGATAAATAGTCAATAAGTATTACCTTTCTATACTTTCCCAATATCTCCGGAAACTCATGATTTCAAAACAGATCCAGTAACACGAAGTCATTGTTTACTTGCGATTTTGCTAAACAAATGTAAGTTCAAAGAATGAAAATTTATGGCTTTTTCACATACGCTGTTCCATAATACTTGTTACGAAACGAACTTTGTTTGCATAGGGGTCCTTTCTGAGGTCCGCGTTCAGCATGCTGTTAATGACCCAATCAAACTGTACTGAAGTTGGACATAAGTTATGTCAAGATTTGTAGTCTGAAACAAGTGATATTTTGCAATGACCAGGTTGGCAATGACTAGATTCCAGCAAGCATCAGTTGGGGGAGTTGTGTCTATTGATTGCCGTTGATGGACAATTAGGTTCAGTCTGGGGTGTTGTGTGTTAAGATAACTTAAGAATTTGATAAGAATTAGTCGTAGAAAGCTTGAACATGTTGAAGATAAATGTCATTTCAGTATTTGCAATGCACAACCTTCATTTTTCAATAGCATACAAACTTATATCCTAGCAAGAACTTTGATCAATTGTTACATAAAAAGAACTTGGTACAGTTCATTGTATTTCTTGGACAAATTATTATCTGCATAAGCAATGGGGCATTGGCCTGGTGAGGTCTTATCAGCTTCCATAAACCTTCCATTACTTGGTGACTTTCAGAAAAAATGGTTCTTTTTATCTTTCCTTTTTTCTGATGTCATCAGAGTAGTCACATAGTAAAAATGATACATGTATGACAGAGACAAGTAATGATTCATAGCATACATGTACAGTACATAATATTTCAAAAAATTAAATGCTGATCATTGCCATCATACACACTTATCCATCAGTCCCTTTGGGACTTTGATTTATTGGAGTTTACACCATATTATACCTAGTTTTTTTATAGTTTTGTTTGGTTTATGATATTGGAGATAGAAAGTCATATCATTGTTCAGGTTTAGGTCTTACAGATGAGTTTCCAGTAAGTGATTTTTCCAGTAAAATTTTGACATCACAATATAAAATGATATAGATTTTTCAACATCACAATGTTCAGTGAAGCAATTTGCTTCGATTGACCCCACGCCTTGCTTTTAACAAAAACATTTGCAAAATTTTTTTAACTCGATGTGAGAAATTTCATAATCGACTAGTTTTCATTGTGGAAACTATAAGTAATGATAAAGAATGATAATTAAGAGAGAAATATGTTCACAATATATTTTTAAAAAGGCTCTGTGGTAAAAAAAATGCTAAAGTATTGATTTGAACTGTTAGAAATGTAATACTGACTAGAATTTAATAAATAACCAACTACATGAACACAAAAATTACAGATACGTTCAAAATTTAATATCGCTCTTTTCAATTCAATAAATATCTAAGCAATATATATAAGTGACAATATAAAAAACGTATACTTGTAGTTTCAAGAATATCGTAGTTGCACATGAACTGACAAGAAACACAAATGTCTCCTCTGAAACTACTGGGGCAATTGGAACCAAACTTGGTCATATTTAACATTGAACCCTATGAAGAAATATGTTTAAGGTAGAGAGACACTGTTGCGCTGTGCAATTAAATTGCGCATTAGAAAAATAAAGAGCCGGTTCGGAGTAAGTTTGATTTTTCGGGCCAGAACAGTAATTTTACGGCTTTTCCTATGTGACGCCATAATTGAATGACAGATATGAAAAGTCATATTTTGTTTACTTTGCTGCGAATTAACTCCCTTTTCCTGTAAGTAATGTTAAATCTGGAAACTTTGTAAAATATCTCCGTTAAAAGCATGGTGACATATACAATTTTTTCTTGAAACCAATAAATTACGTCATAAACTATCTGTTCGCAAAAATACATCAAATTCTCATGGATAAAAAGTTCATTTCTTTTAAGCTAAAAGTTGCCTTTCAATATCTTTGTAAATTAAGTTGAAAAAAAATGGCTAAAAATGAGCAAACTTTGATCTCAATTCTAGAAAAAGCAAGCATGGTGACCCGTACTTTTTATTACAGATTTCGGGCAAGTAGGATTGGTTCTCCAATTGTGCTGACTTACAACAAAATCTCATGGATATGAATATTACTGTTTATTCATCTTAAAGATCTTCACCTCTGAAACGTCTTTGCCAGTTGGAACTAAATTTGATCACAATAATCGTTAGTTGGCACCTTTCCAAAAAAAAAAGTTCAGAAAGTCTGCATCACATCTAAGTTGGCTGCAAGAGGGTATGTAGTTTAACATTTGTCCCTACTGGAAAGCATTCAAGATTTTCTAATCTGAAATCACAAACCCAATTGAACCAAACTAGATCACAATAGTCCTTTGGTCGTCCCCTTTCAAAACTGTATCCGGCAAGTCCACACCTCATCCAAGATGACCACAATCGGGAAACTTAGTTTATTGTTGGACCCTATGGGAAAACATATTCAAAGATCGCCTCTGAAAGTTCTTTGCCAATTATAAACATACTTGGTCACAATGGTCCTTAGTTGGTCAACAAATTAGTTTAACTTTGAATCATATAACATCAATGTGTATTAACTATCTTGAAAATGATACCCTTAAACATTGGGATTATTTTGACTGGTATATGTCAGCCATAGCCCAGGTGAGCAATACAGGCTCTCAGGAGCCACTTGGTTTTTAAATTTAATAGTGAACATTAATCTTTTTATGCTAATTTTGGACAGTTTTACTAAACTAAATGACCAATTTTACCAACTAACTGTTTATTTTCGTTGAAGAACCTATGATTTTTTTCAGGCAAAAACATAACTTATGGAATTTCTTTTTAAGACTATGCCATGTTACCAGCCTATAAATTTGTCTAAACTGTTATAATTCTCACTTATTTGTGTTTCAGCTCTCATCAATTTCTCCTGAAGATGAAATACTTCTAATTACTGCATCACCACTGATTAAAGCTGTTACTAATTACAG
Organism: Modiolus philippinarum; assembly: GCA_002080025.1. Taxonomy (NCBI): domain Eukaryota; kingdom Metazoa; phylum Mollusca; class Bivalvia; order Mytilida; family Modiolidae; genus Modiolus; species Modiolus philippinarum. Next base: position 102,396 of record MJUU01059314.1, on the reverse strand, counting down.
AAAGGTAAGGTAGACCTGATACTGTACTTCAAGTTCACCTTTCACATGTCATAAGGTGACAAAACATTATTTTCCTTGCTGATGAGTGAACAAGTACCATGAAGTTCTATTCAAAATAATGATGAAACAGACTCTGAAATACATTAGTTATGACAGTTTTTACAACTCATTAAATAGAATTTCAAATGTTTCAAAGATCAGCTTGCCTCACTTTCAAAAATTTCCAAAACTCATGTAACTCAACTATTTAGTCCTCCTAGGAAACAAAGAATAAAAAAAAATAACGGCTTGAACTGTTTCCAAAGTAATTCTGTTATGAAAGTGTTACATGCATCAGCATTTAATTTAGGAGTAAATGGAATATGCATGCACAGGTTTTTATATCCTACCTCTAGTAAATTCCTAAGACCTTGATTGGTCGAAAGACATCAGTTGCCGACTGTGTATATTCCATATCGGGTAACTGATTATGTACGGAACTCTCAGCAGGATGTAAACATTACATAGTGTGTTACGCTCTCACCCAATATAAAATTTACTGACCGTTTATATACCATATTAGGTCACTAAATACTTTGTGATCTATAATATCTTTATATCAGGATTTGTTAGGGAATATCCAAGAAATTAAACATGTTTAATCTTATATAATCTTTTTTGTCCACTTCCAACATAGGGGTTTTCCTAAATATCAATATACTAGGGTTATATCATACTACATGCATGCTTTGTGTGGTCCATTACTGTAAACCAGCTTATTTTCATAGATTCTGTATTTCACATTTTGTTCCTCACAGTAAACTTCACATCAACTAATATTCACCATTTTCAATTTCTGTCATTATTAAAGTTTGTTTCCCCTTACCCTACCGACCCTAAAAAATGGCCCTACTCAAATTATCTTATTGACTTTTCAGAGAGAAAATATTTTTTATGCCAGCCCACGAATGTGGAAAGGGCATATAGTGTTATCCTTGTCTGTCCTTCCGTCCATCCATACGTTCGGTCAAGTTTTGCGTTAAAGTCCATTTCTCAGAAACTGTGAGAGGTAGAATAATGATAATAGGTCAGTAGGTAGATCTTTGATTGTACTACATAGTTCACTGGGTACAGTACAGAAAGAGTGGTACCGTGACAAATCACTGTGATAGACATGTCCCACTCTGTGAGTGGATCTAAATATCTTTTTTCCCATTTGAGATCATTTCCTACTCTCTTTTGTATTAAGTCCANTTCTCAACAACTATACAATTAGGACAATGATATTTCATCAAATTAATTGCCTTGATTGACAATTAGGTGGCTTTGACCTATATTTTACGCTTCAGTGACTTTGGTTGAAGTTTTGCATTAATGTCTATTTCTCAACAACTACACATTAAAGGACAATGATTTTTCATCTAATTAATTGCCTTGATGAGTACTACCTAAATCATTGACAGTAAGGTGGCTTTGACCTACATTTTACCCCTCAGTGACTTCGGTTAAGTTTTGCGTTAAAGTCCATTTCTCAACAACTCAGTAATTGCCTTGATATATAAGTACTACCCAAATTATTTACACTTCAGTGACTTTGGTTAAATTTGCGTTTACGTCCATATTTCAACAACTTCACATCAATGATATTTCATCAAATTGATTGCCTTGATGAGTACTGCCCAAATTAATGACAATTAAGTGGCTTTGACCTACATTTAAATATGAGGTTATCCTTTGCGATAAATCTTTTGGCGGGGCATCCGTGTCTTACAGAAACATTCCATAGTTTACTCAGATTTGGATAAAAAACAGTTATTTCTAACCTCTTTTTACTAAAATTTATAAAAAAATTTTTCTTCCTACCTACCTACTCAACATGCTCAACATTAGTAGGTGAGGTCGGGTAAGGGGAAACACATTTAAAAAAAAATTTTGGTATAATGCATTTATATAAAGTTAAGAAAGAAATATTCACGACAATTTATTTTAGAGATATTTTTATGCTTTCAAAGATCTGGAAAATTAATTTTTAGTGAAAAATAGTTGGTTTACAGTATTTTGATTACTTTGTTATTTTAGGTGACAAAAGCACTAGAAGATTTTGATGTAGAAGAAAGGCCAATGTTATCAGTAGAGACTGGTTGTCCAAATGTTAAAGTTGTACAGAAACATGTAGTTTCTTTAGATTCTGATAAACATGTAAGGATGTAAAGTCATGCATTGGTAACTTAACTATAACCACCTTCAGAAATGGAAGAAAGAAAAAATCACACAATCCTGGCAGTAGATGAGGTCGTTCAGTATATCACACTGAAATATTAAAATACATGTGAAAAAATTATGTGTAAAGTATGTTACTGACTAACTGCAAAATCTGTTGAAGGATGAAAGATGTTTGAATCTGATTTAGATGAGGTTGATTTGCAGGTGTTGGTGGTGTTGGGGGGAGTTTTGGGTAGGGTACCTTGCAATGGATGTACTAGAATACTAGAAAGAGAATTAAAAATAAAATGGTCATTACACAAAGAAGAAAAGATTTAAAAGTTTGAAATATTGGAAGTATAATTTAAACTTCTCATTTGATTAATTCAATGTCAGATGTTTGAAGAAAATTTGAACAGAAACATTGCGGATATATTTTGTCCAGAAAGCAAGAATCAAAATAAATGCAATCAATGATATCTGAACTGACAGTGAATCAACAGAGTTGATTGAACATAATTTTTAGCTCACCTGACCCAAAGGGTCAGTGTGAGCTATTGCCATCACTTGGCATCCGTCGTCCGTCCGTCGTCCTACGTCCGTCCGTTAACATTTCACAATTTTATCTTCTCCTCTGAAATCACTGAAGCAAATTCAACCAAACTTTACAGGAATGATATACTAAAGGTCCTTAACAAAGATTGCTCATTTTGTTCCTTTCCGACAAAAAACATGGCAGCCAGCGGGGAACTTATTTTTAACATAGGACACTATGGGAAAAATCACATTTTGATCTTCTCCTCTGAAAAAGCTGAAGCAAATTCAACAAAACTTTACAGGAATGATGTACTACAGGTCCTTTACAAAGATTGTGCATTTTGTTCTGATCAGATAAAAGACATGGGCGCCAGCACAGAACATAGTTTAACTTTGAACTCTATGGGAAAATCACATTTTCATCTTCTCCTCTGAAACCGCTGAAGCAAATTCAACCAAACTTTACAGGAATGATGTACATGTACTAAAGGTCTTTAACAAATATTGCTCATTTGTTCCAATCTGATAAAAAACATGGCTGCCAGCGCGGAACATAGTTTAACATTGGAGCCCATGAGGAAATTATTCTTTTTAATCATCTCCTCTGAAACTATTCAAGCAAATTTAACTAAACTGTATTGGAATGATGTATAGAAGGTCCTTTGCAAAGATTACTCATTTCAAAAGGATCAGACAAAAAGCATGGGTGCTATTATGGAGAACATAGCTAAATATTAGGCTCCACTGGTAAAAATATATGCATGGCATAGAAGCATTTTGTCAGGTGAGCAATACAGACTCAGTCTCTGAGCCTCTAGTTTTCTTGTAATCTTGAATTTGTGACAATTTTCAATTGATTTTTGATAGAAACATTTAAAAGTATTAAAGATGTCTTAGGACTTTTTCAGGATTCAGTCAAAATTTTTAGCTCACATGACCTAAAAGGGTCAGTGTGAGCAATTGCCATCACTTGTCATCCGTCCGTCCATCTGTTAGCTTTTCACATTTTCATCTTCTCCTCTGAAACCACTGAAGCAAATTCAACTTAGGTTTAACATAGGACCCTATGGGAAAAATCACATTTTCAGCAACTCCTCTGAAACTGCTGAAGCAAATCCAACCAAACTTTACAGGAATGATTTACTAAAGACCCTTTACAAAGATTGCTCAGCAGAATTGATTCGGCAAAATCATGGCCGCCAGCACGGAACATAGTTTAACATTGGCCCTATTGGAAATTCACATTTTTATCTTCTCCTCTGAGACCCCTGAAGCAAATTCAACCAAACTTTACAGGAATGATGTATGGAAGGTCCTTTACAAAGATTGCTCATTTCGTTCCGATCGGGTAAAAAACATGGCTGCCAGCGCGAAACTTAGGTTTAACATAGGACGCTATGGGAAAAAACACATTTTCAGCAACTCCTCTGAAACTGCTGAAGCAAATTCAACCAAACTTTACAGGAATGATTTACTAAATGTCCTTCACAAAGATTGCTCATTTTATTCCGATTCAACTTAAAACATTGCCACCAGCACGGAACATAGTTTAACATTGACCCTATGGGATATTCACATTTTCTTCTTCTCCTCTGAAACCCCTAAAGCAAATTCAACCAAACTTTACAGAAATGATGTTTTGAAGGTCCTTTACAAAGATTGCTCATTTCGTTCTGATAGGATTAAAAAGATGTCCGCCAGCTCGGAACTTTGGTTTAACATAGGACCCTGTGTGAAAAATAACATTTTCATCTTCTCCTCTGAAACCACTGAAGCAAGTTCAATCAAACTTTACAGGAATGATGTATGGAAGGTTCTTCACAAAGAATGCTCATTATGTTCTGATCTGAATAAAAACATGACCGCTAGCACTGTTCTTAGGTTTGACATTGGACCCAATGGGAAAAACATCATTTTCAACATCTGCTTTGAAATTATTGAAGCAAATTCAACCGAACATTACAGAAATGATGTTTGGAAGGTCCTTTACAACAACTGCTCATTTTGTTGGGATCCGACAAAAAAATGACTCCCAGCATAGAACTTGCTTAAAATGGTACCCCAATAAGAAAACATCTTTTTCATTACATGTGCTGAAATTATTTAAGCAAATTCAGTCTAACTAAGATTACTAATTTTGCTTTGATCTGATAAAAAACAAGACTACCAGCACAGAACATATTTTAACATAGGATCTTATGGGATGAACATCACTTTCATCACCTGTAAGCACATTTTTTCAGGTGAGTGATTTCAGGCTCAGTGTCTGAGCCTCTAGTTTTCTTTGTCTTCAATCCAATTTTACACAGATGCTTTACCAGACAGTGAAATAGGTTTCATCAATGCACTGGGAGTACTGAATATTATTTTTGTAGACTTTGCCATGCTGCAGAATAATTTGTATAAGAAATGACATGAAAAAACAAACTCTGATGCAATACACACTTTGTCTGGCATTCCAGCATTATATACATTTGAAAAAACTAGAAGGGTTTCAAGGGAATTTTCTAACTAAGGTTCTGACATTTGAAATAACACTTTATATTCAGTGAAAGTCTGCATGATATAATTACTTTTTGACACCCACGGCAGCAGCAAAGTACTTTTGCTAAAATTGCAAATCATTATAATTTCAGGAAATAACTGTAGTCAGTTTTTCATGGTTTGTTTGTCACACAATGGTGTATACTAAAGAAATATTCCCCCTTAAAATTAACAGTCTAGCAATTTGCTCAAACTTACCTCATCTCCAGTCAACCATTGAAAATATCAATACCGGCCCAGGCATATATGCCCCTGCCCTGTAAACCTTTATCTGCCTGTCTGTCTTTCTATTGGGCCATTATAAGTGTTTCAGAGAGGGGTCATCTCACTGGTCCGACAGTCAATAGTCCGACAGTCATTAGTCCGACGGTCATTAGTCCGACATTCATTAGTCCGACGGTCAATAGTCCGACAGTCATTAGTCCGACAGTCATTAGTCCGACGGTCAATAGTCCGACATTACACAAAATTATGAAGGAAATGAAAGTTTAAAATAGTATTCACTTTATTCTTTTCACGTTAAAGGGGTTCCAAATAAGGAAATCCAAGATAGCTGCTTGTTGAGAAACATAAACCGTATGGAAAATTGTTTTTCTGATTTTGGCAAAATAAAAGGGGAGTATCTAAAGCGTTGGTCTAAGGGCCTTTGCAGTTTTAAATATATACTATGATATTGTCGGTTATTAATTAAATTTTGCTGATTGAAAGGAAGCCTTCAATTCATTGGGGTATCGTCGGAAATATTTTAGACTATTTTTAATTAAATTTAAAAATTAACATATTCTTATTGTATGAATGAAAGCCGGGGAATATATATTCACCTAATCACGGGATGGCGAAATATATATTATGCCTATTATTCTAAAAAAAAATTAAATTGCGCATTCATGATTTAAATAAATATTCAAAAACCCTGACCTAGAAACCTATTTGAGCCAGGAGAAATGTTATTATAGTGTATGTAATAATGGCTAAATAAAATATCTCTTTAAGAATGGTCACACATCGGGTTTTTGAAATTCTATTTGACTTTGGGAACTCTTTTATTCTACCCATCATGATATATTAAATAAATTTGGCTCACTTGTAATTGCAATACATCTTTGATAGAATTTTGACAAAATTTAATGAAATTCTTGATATTCCTTTATTGCATTTGAAATTTTATTGTCTTAATGCAAACTAAAAGAAAAGTCTAGAACTTAGGTTTTCCTCCTAAATTTCCTGCACTTATATCTCAAAAACGGGCGCACTGACTTATCAATATGTTTTGCTTTAATTGATGATCGCTGTTCTAATGTAGTAAATTAAATAAAAATATTAATTTAAAACCTAGATATAATAAATTGAACAACGAAATAGATAACATCAACATGCGAACATATTTGCATTATGCAATCACTCCTCCGTACTTCAATATATCATTTCTAACACTGATGTTACATTGTATTTGGAAAAATCTAATATCAAAATTAGAAAAAATTTTTTATGACGAAATGCAGAGTTCTATTTAAGCTGACTTTGGCTTCCTTTTTAGACCTTTTGGATCAGTTGTTCTCTATTAGCTTTTAAACATCTTTTGATTTCTGGATTTCCAATGTTTTGGAATTTATCTGCACTGAAGAGACATAAGTTGTCGAAATGACCATATGCAGAAAGTAGATTTACAGTAACTATTTCCAAATGAAGACGAAAAACCAATTTTTATTACTCACTTTTTATCTGTTGTTCATTCACCCACCAGTATGCACTCCCAAAACGAAAACCAAAATGAAAATCAGAGTTTCCATCGTCCACCTGCCATATTTGAACTGTCCTTACACAAATACACTGGCTGTTGACAGATATCTACATCTTTTTTAGGGATCAGATATCATAGAATTGGCTTCAATGGAAGGTATCCTGCTAGCTTAAATCGTTATGATAATGTCTCTTAAAACATACTGTTATTGTTTTTGTCGTCTTGCATCCATCCGTTGCACGTCTGTCCGTTATAAAATGTTGTAAAAGCCACTTTTTAGCTCACCTGACCTAAAAAGTGTTGCGAGCTTTTGCCATCAATTTGCGTCCATCGTCCGTCCGCCAACAATTTCAAAAAACTCCTAAAACCACTAGGCCAATTGTAACTAAACTTGGACTGAACCATCAACAGGGTATGCACTTTCAAGTGTTATTTTTAAGTCAGTAGGCCAAACAACATGGCTGCTGATACTAAAAACAGACATATGGTAAAAATGATCAGAATTGCAAGCTCTACCTGCCCGCAATTTTGAAAAAAAAAGTAAAAAAAATCGGGAAACCCGTCTTGGAGTGTTTCTCCCATTTAAGTAAAATTTTCAAAATTTTAATATTTCTTTTTGATTAGAACAAACATATGTGTCTATCGGGCACAGTGCCCCACTTCGCAACTGCTTTGAACAATGGTATATTTAGTGATCAGTAAAGCATTAAGTTGGTTGCATGGATACATTTTTATGATGATTTTTGTTTAATAATACCTTAATAGGTATTTACCGGTAATAAAGTTCAATGATAACAGCATACATCCTTAAAAAAAACTTAGACCTGTGGGTAAACCTAATTGGGACGGACGGCAGGACGAACGGACGGACGAATAGACCCGAACACTATATGCGCCCTACTATAGTAGGCGGTGCATAAAAACTAGCACCGATAGAGGTCAACTTTAGAATGCAAACATGATAAGCATACCAAGATATTCAATTCTGGAAATTTCGAATAAAACCTTAATGTCCATGTTCATGATGTAAAATTTATTGCCCTGTTTTGGTCAAATTTATATATGCTTTGTCTTGGATTTCAAAAACGATTTGAGATTGAGGTTAAGTTTGAGTGGCAAAAGTGTTCATCTTATCAAGAAATACAATTTGTACATATTTTCAACAGGTTCCCATCTCATTCAAGATGGCTGCGTGCTGAGAGCATAGTTTAACGTATTGGAAATGTTGTAAATTGTTTCTTCTTGAAAACCGTTTCATACATCAAGTTGATATTAAATAGGCATGTTAACATGATGAAAATCTACCAAGTTTTGCATATCTGTACCAATACAAATCCAAAATGGCTGTCACAGGGGAAAAGTTTAACAATGTTGTAAATTGTTACTTTAAAACTTTTTCATAGATCAAGTTGATATAAACTAGGTATGGTAACATGATGGTCATTAAACAAATGTATGATTTTGGTACCCATCAAAGATCCAAGATGGTTGCAACTTCAGAACATAGTTCAACATTGGACCCTGTGGGAAAATGTTGTTAATGCTATTTCTTGGAAACCGTTTCATATATCAAGTTGATATTAACTAGTTATTTTAACATGACTGTAATTTACCAGATGACTGACTTTACCAAATGACCGTCACCTAAGTTTAATCAAACTCTGTGTGTAATCTTATTCAATCAATGGACACCAGGTGAGCTATACAGGCTCACATTTGGGCCGTAGTTTATATCTCGGATCCGACTGCAACCAAGCTTTTATAATTATTTTTATTTTATATCAGATTTAAATAACCTTTCCTGATTGGTACAGAGATGATCAGGTGGAATTCATTAATCTATGGTATTTATTCTACAGTCCGTGGACCAGTCAACATTCCCATTTTTGCGATCCGTCACGAGTCATCGATCCGTCACCGATCAGTCATGATTCAAAAGACATCCGTCAGATCATTCATCAGTCAGCATTCATCCGTCAGGAGTCACCGTTCCTAAGCCACAGGTTGTTTGTACTCGTCATCTGTCATCCGTCACTGTTCAGCATTCAGCCAATCAGATTGCATTAGTCATCCGTCACCCGTTATTTTTAATTTCAATTCAGGTTAATTAAAATGTAGGAATGCTAGTGTTTTTGTAGTGATAATACATCGGCGTGCGAATGCCGAGAGAAAAAGAAAAAAATATAGAACATAGAATAAAAATTAATCAATTTTTCTAAATTATACTTTGAAATTCTATTTCAATAAAAAAATCTGTGAATTCTTACGCATAAATTTAATGACACTTTAAACGGGAAATAAAATGAATATTTCGAAGATTTATTAGTAATTTTTATCACGTTTCCTCATTTTTATGTGTTAAAGGAAAGTTTAGCACTGACGGGTGTCTATGTAATGACTAAAATGAAGATTCAGAAGTAATTTTTTATCACATTTTTTTCATTTTCATGAAATTTTGAACAAAATAATGTGTAAAAGGAAAGTTTTGCACCGACAGGTACACATATAATGACTAAAAATGAAGATTCATAAGTATTTTTTATCCCATTTTTTCATTTTCATGGAATTTTGAACAAAATAATGTGTAAAAGGATAGTTTCGCACTGACCGGTAAATATTTAATGACTTAAATGAAGATTTATCAGTAATTTTTTTATTCTTTTTTTTCATTTTCATGGAATTTTGAACAAAATAATGTGAAAAAGGAAAGTTTTGCACTGAATGGTGTCTATGAAAGTACTAAAATGAAGATTCATCAGTAATTTTTTATCCCATTTTTTTATTTTCATGAGTTTTGAACAAAATAATAAGTTAGAGGAAAGTTTTGCACTGACCGGTATATATTTAATGACTACATTTGTATAATGAAGATTTATCAGTAATTTTTTCATCACATTTTTTCACTCTCATGGAATTTTTAGCAAAATAATACGTAAAAGGAAAGTTTTGCACTGACTGGTGTCTATGTATTCACTAAATGAAGATTCATAAGTAATTTTTTATCCCATTTTTTTCATTTTCATGAAATTTTGAACAAATTAATGTGTAAAAGGAAAGTTTCGCACTGACCGATATATATTTAATGACTAAAATGAAGATTTATCAGTAATTTTTTTATCACATTTTTTCATTTTTATGGAATTTGAACAAAATAATGTGTAAAAGGAAAGTTTCGCACTGACCGGTGTATATGTAATGACTACAATGAAGATTCATCAGTAATTTTTTTTATCCAATTTTTTTTCATTTTCATGGCATTTTGAACAAAATAATGTGTGAAAGGAAAGTTTCACACTGACAGGTATATAATTAATGACTAAAATGAAGATTTATCAGTAATTTTTTTATCACATGTTTTCATTTTCATGGAATTTTTAACAAAATAATGTGTAAAAGGAAAATTTGCACTGACCGGTGTTTATGTATTGACTAAAATGAAGATTCAGGAGTAATTTTTTATCACATCTTTTCATTTTCATGGAATTTTGAACAAAATAATGTGTAAAAGAAAAGTTTTGCACTGACCGGTACACATGTAATGACTAAAAATGAAGATTCATAAGTATTTTTTTATCCCATTTTTTCATTTTCATGGAACTTTGAACAAAATAATGTGTAAAAGGAAAGTTTTGCACTGACCTGTATACATGTAATGACTAAAATGAAGATTCATAAGCATTTTTTTTATCTCATTTTTTCACTTTCATCAAATTTTGAACAAAAAAATATGTAAATGGAAAGTTTTGCACTGACCGGTATATATTTAATGGCTTAAATAAAGATTTATCAGTAATTTTTTTATCACATTTTTTCATTTTCATGGAATTTTGAACAAAATAATGTGTAAAAGGAAAGTTTCGCAGTGACCGGTGTCTATGTATTGACTAAAATGAAGATTCATAAGTAATTTTTTATCCCATTTTTTGCATTTTCATGGAATTTTGAACAAATAATGTGTAAAAGGAAAGTTTTGCACTGACCGGTATATATTTAATGACTAAAATGAAGATTTATCAGTAATTTTTTTATCATATTTTTCATTTTCATGGAATTTTGAACAAAATAATGTGTAAAAGGAAAGTTTCGCACTGACTGGTGTATATGTAATGACTAAAATGGAGATTCTTCAGTAATTTTTTTATCCCATTTTTTCATTTTCATGGAATTTTGAACAAAATAATGTGTAAAAGGAAAGTTGCCCACTGACCGGTATATATTTAATGACTAAAATGAAGATTTATCAGTAATTTTTTATCACATTTCTTCATTTTCATTGAATTTTTAGCAAAATAACATGTAAAATGAAAGTTTCGCATTGACCGGTGGGTGTATATGTATTGACTAAAATGAAGATTCATAAGTAATTTTTAACCCCATTTTTACATTCTCTTGGAATTTTAAACAGAATAATGTGTAAAAGGAATGTTTTGCACTGATCTGTGTATTTTTAATGACTATAATGAAGAATCATAAGAAATTTTATCATATTTTTTCATTTTCATGGATTTTTTATCAAAATAATGTGTAAAAGGGAAGTTTAGCACTGACCTGTGTCTATGTAATGACTAAAATGAAGATTCATAAGTAATTTTTTATCCCATTTCCATATTTGAAGTGTTTTGAAATGATTCGAAAGTTAGCGATATACACTTTTTATGTAGTTTAGCAAAATAATATCAAATAAATAGAATTTTTAGTGTAAAAAGTGAACCTAATCTATAGAAATGCCAACTTATAGTGATTTATTCCAGTAATGTCCATATTTGAAGTGTTTCGAAATGATTTGAAAGTTTGCGATATACACTTTTTATGTATTTTTAGCAAAACAATAGCTTATAAAAAGATTTTTTAGTGTGAGAAATGAACCCGAGCTCTTGAATGCAATCTTACAGTGATTTATTCCAGTAATTTCCATACATGAAGTGTGTTGATATGATTTGAATGTTTGCGATATATACTTTTTATGTATTTTAGCAAACTCATATCCAATAAATAGAAATTTGAGTTTGAAAAGTGAACGCAATCTCTGAAAATGCCATCTTTTAGTGATTTATTCCAGTAATGTCCATATTTGAAGTGTTTAGAAATGATTTGAAAGTTTGCGATATACACTTTTTATGTATTTTAGCAAAATAAATAAAAATTTTAGCGTGAAAAGTGAACGTTATCTATAGAATTGCCATTTTATAGTGACTTATTCCAGTAATTAATTTATATATATGAAATGTATCGATATGATTTGAATGTTTGAATGATGAATTTTGGGTAAAACAATATCTGATTAGTATAATTTTGAGTGTGAAATGTCAACACAATCTCTGTAAATACCATCTGGATTGAGATTTGTTCCAAATATTTACATGTACACATTTGGCCTGTTCGAAAAAATGACTTGACGATGTAATCTTTTGAAAATTTTTGGAAAAGTTGAGTAGAATTTTGATTCTAAAACACTAAAGTACAATGGGCATGCTCTTGAATTGCTGAGAACTATCAGATACTTGTGTCGATAATGACTTTCGATCTTACTAGGAATTATATCAACGCTCGGTGAGATTCGTTTCGCCAGTAATTTTTCAATTTACCTGTATCAGTCATCCGTCAGCGATCATCCGTGCATAATTAAATAGTTTTCTTTCTATTCGTCATCCGTCATGAATCAAGAGTCAAGAGTTGCATCATTCATTAGTCATCAGTTAATTTTACTATCCGTCAGCCGTCAAAAGTCATGATTCAGCGATCATTCAGCGATCCCTCACCAGTCAACAATCAGTCAAAATGTAATGTTGACTGATCCAGGGACTGTATCAGTCAATATCACGATATTGACCGGTCAAAATTTTCTGATATTGACCGGTAGGTTTAAATTGTATTTACAATTTTTTTTTTTTTTTTTTTTTTTATGTTTGGTTTTTTATTCAAAATAACTTAATTGGTAAATGTAACTATTATTAAATTCTAATTTAGTAACCAAAACTGAAACTTAGTAACTTGTCAATGATTTTCATGAAACTGTTATTTTTTATAATTCAGTGTTAAAAAACAAAGAAAAGAAAATGCAAATGTTCTTCAATAAAANGATTTGAGATTGAGGTTAAGTTTGAGTGGCAAAAGTGTTCATCTTATCAAGAAATACAATTTGTACATATTTTCAACAGGTTCCCATCTCATTCAAGATGGCTGCGTGCTGAGAGCATAGTTTAACGTATTGGAAATGTTGTAAATTGTTTCTTCTTGAAAACCGTTTTGAAAAACTTGGGATAACGATATGGACTGACACATCGATAATACCTTTGCCTTTGGCTCGGGCATTATCCATGTGTCAGTCAATATCGCTATCCCTTGGGCAGTCTATATCTCGTGATAATTTTCTCTATATAAGTATCTATTATATAATTAGCACAATGCCAGGTTGTGCTATGGCATTTTCAAATTATTGACCTTTTGTGATATTTTTCACTCATGATGTTGTAAAATTTAGTTTGTGGGCGCCACTAAGACGTCTTTTATCTGACATCATCCAGATTCACAGTTATCGATCATATTCTTCAGCTATGCATATCGTTTTGCCAGAATTCTCACAATTTTTTACAGAATTATAGCCCTTTATGACTTTATATTATCCTGCATCTTCAATCTAAAATTGATAATGATCCGTCCACTAAAAGCAAAGTATCCTGTTACTTAAACGCAAACGACGCCGGCAACCATACCACAAAGCGACTTCTTAATTTTGCGGCTGCATGAACATTAATACCAAACAATATTTATATAATAGTTACTTATATAGAGAGAATTATCACAAGATATAGACTACCTGAGGGATACCGATATGGACTGACACCTAGATAATGCCCGAGCAGTAGGCGAGGGTATTATTCAGGTGTCAGTCCATATTGCTATCCCAAGGGCAGTCTATATCGTGATAATTCTCTCTATATAAGTAACTATTGTGTTCATTTTATTGAAGAACATTTACATGTTATTTTTCTTCAGTTGAAACCATGCCCTGTTTAAAAGTCACTGACATAAGATATTTGAGATTGTTTTTACCTATCTTTTTTTACAATGAAGAAGTCAAACAACCCATCTTTAAATTAAACAAAACAATCTGTACTTGTACTCTTTACAACAGTCATGTAAATTTTTCGGATCTGTTATTTCTATATTATATCACAATTTATTGTGTTAACTTTAACTTATCAAAAAACAACAGATGCATAAAAATTAGCAAATGTTTTGGAAATTTCAATTTTATTATAGTCACATTAAACACTTCAGTTAGTATGTTTGTTAGAAACAAATGCCTGTATTGTGAAAACAATTAAAGCTACCGGTCAATATCAGAAAATTGGGACCAGTCAATATCGTGATATAGACTGATAGAATAAATACCATAGATTAATGAATATCACCTGATCACCTTTGCACCAATCAGGAAAGATTATTTTAAATCTTATTTAAAATAAAAGGCTTTAGCGACTGTCGGACTAATGACTGTCGGACTAATGACCGTCGGACCAATAATATAACATACCAAGTTATTGTTAAAGTTTATACATGTATATCCCTCTTTTGTTAAGCTCCTGTCTTTGGGGTAATGCCATGAAATATATCTTGGTTCTGTTCTTCAGAATGTCTTAATTTATGTGCATGTATGAGCCATAAAAACACAGAAAATAATAATTTTCTATTTTCATTGCAGATTTTATACACCAAAGATGGTTCAAGTTACCAATATGGTAGACTTTGCATATGTTCTGGTGGAAAACCGAAGGTATATGCAATATGAAAAATAAAGAAAATTTCTTTCTTTGCATGCTTTCATTTTCTTTGCTATTACTGTCTTTTTTGTGTAATTGTCATTGCTACATGTATCTGTAAATTATTAACTTCTGTTAGTCAATAAAGTTTAGGGGGCTATTGGAATACCCCTGGCATCTGTGTCAGTGTCCCCATCTGCGTCTACAGATCACGAAATATAGCATTGTTAAATATGGTTGTGAGGTGGGGCATTGTGTCTGTTAGACACATATTCTTGTTTCCTTTTAATTGATTTACATTCAAGTTTTTGGACAAATTCATATCTCATTCACTGTATATAGTAGGAAGGTGTAACCTTGCTTATGCATGCATCTCTGATAGTATGCCAGATAAAATTAGGTCAGTTTGACCTATTTTTTTCCACTTGATTGATTTACATATCAGTTTATGGAGAAGATCATGTCTCAGTCACTATACATGATAGGATAATGCAACCTTGCATATGCATGCATCACTGATATTAGGTCATGCGATCAGCATCAAGAGTGAATTGGATCACTTTAACCTATATTTTCTGCTTGAATGACTTACATTAACGTTCATTGACAAGTCCAGACCCTCAATCACTATGCATGGTGGCATGTGACTTAGCATATATGCATGCATCTGTGATTGTGATCACCATCCAGGCAAAGTTGAGTTTTTGTGGTAATATGCCACTATCCAAATTAACAATGAAAGGATATGGAGTAAATGTACATGAGACAAAGTCTCTACAAATACATAGTAGAACCAAGCAATGGAACAATGCTTTTATTGTTGTTCTTTATGAGGCCTTCAACAATGAGCTTTGCTCATGCCTCATATCAGACGGGGAAGTGGTTGAAATAGAACAATAGAAATTATGCTCTCGTTTAAATGAGGTAGAAATGTTACTTTTTGGATTGTTTACCATAGATGCATAATTATAACAGTTATTTCCAATAAAAAAAAGATACTAATATTTTTCATTCCTTTATTTTGAATTTATATGAAAACAATGTAGATTACCACAGGTGAACGTATAGATGCACATACGATGCACAAATCGGCATAAACGATCAAGTTAGTGTCTGTCTTTCAAAGTGGATCCCCAAAAAGGCCATCTTTAGATTTTGACCAAATTTTGTATACGAATTGCCAATATCCCTATTATTCCATGTGCAAATTTTTATGTTCGCACTTTGTAGCGTTTCTCCAGAATAAAAGTTCAAACACGATCGAATTTTTATCTCCTATGCATTCTTTCTGAGGTTTCTTTCAGGAATCAACTTTGTATAAATAGGAAACTGTCAACAAATCTCTCTAAAAGAATACCAAATAGTAACCACCCTTATATTACATCTCAAATACTAATTAACACGTGTCCAAATTCTTGAAATTTAACGAAGTGAAAATACTTAAAAAATACATGTCCCTTTAATTGCCCCATATATTTATTTCACAGTGAGTACAAATCACTCGCGAGCTAAAAATATAATGAAAAGTCCATTTTCTCCCTACTTAAAAACTTGAAAAAAGTGGATCCTGAAAAAGGTCATATGCAGAAATCAATTTCACATTGTTTATACGATGCATAATTATATATTAAATAATACTCCTAAATTTTGTTTCCGCCCATGCCCTTTTCTTTATTATCACAGTTTTGATCATCAGATAGAGTTGATTTTAAAACAATGTTTTATGAATTAATCAACGACATTTATATATTTCTCATATATTTGTACAATACAGCGATTGTTGCAGCATAAGACACATAGTAAGTGAAATGTAAAAAAATATCGCAAATATTAGAAATTTGATTTTTTTTCTTACCGTGGATGTGTCATCACATATCTTGTTTACTTGAGGAGTTGGCAGGTAAACAAATTTACAGGGGAGACAATTTTTGTGAACTACTTCCCCGCCTGATATAGTAAATATCATGTTGTTTCTTCATAAAGCTCCAGATAAGAATTATTTCACTTTGTACCACATTTCATTGATGAGTGATAAAGATTAAAGCTTTTGTTACATTCAACTACTCAGATACTACAACCTCTAAAGGATTAATATTATTTCAGTATAATCAAAGTGTCTGCAGGAAGTTTGAGGCCTTTGTTAGAAATTGGCATTTTGACTTGTATTTTAGCAAGACTAGTCCAGTTTAGAGTTTGTGAAATCAAAGATGCTACAAAGCTTAGAGGAATAATATTCTGTTGGTACATACATTTGTATATATGCATCTTGGATAGTAGTGAGGCTCCCCTTAACCTACATTCTTTTTTTTAGGAATGTCCAAGATTAGTCCAGATCTTTAATTATAGTACCTTGTACAAGTTTGTACATGGCTAATAATACTATGCAAGAACAACAACAAATGAACATGCAAGTAGGGTGATTACAATATAAGCTGACTACTCTTGTCTCTTGTTACTGTTAAAGAACATGGCAATGATTTTTAGCTCACCTGGCTATGCTTTTGCCATCACTTGGCGTCTGTCGTCCGTCAACAATTTAAAAAAATCTTCTCCTCTGAAACTGCTGAGCCAATTGTAACCAAACTTGGCCTGAAGCATCACCAGGGTATGCAGTTTAAAAATTGTGTTCGATTAGTCAAAAGACCAAACAACATGGCTGCTGTTACTAAAAATAGAACATAGGGGGTAAATTGCTGTTTTTTGCAAATAACTCAAAAATCGTTAAAGATATCAAAAAATTTGACGGGGTAAAAGTGATCAGCATAGCAAGATCTACGTGCCCTGCAATTTTGAAGAAAATCCGATTACCCGTCTTGGAGTTGTTGCCCTTTCTCTGTAAAATTTTCAAAATTTGTGCATTTTTTATATTTTTTATTTCAAAAAGTGTAACAGATAGAGGTCAAGTGTAAATTGCAAAAATGTTCAGCATATCAAGATCTACCCACCCTGAAATTTTGAAGAAAATCCCAAAACCCTTTTAGGAGTTATTGCCCTTTTTTCACCGAATTTTTAAAATTTTCATATTTTTGATTTTTTATTTCCAAAACTATAAAAGATGAAGGTTAAGTGTAAATTGATGAAATGTTTGCAATGCTGTGGCGACTTCAAAACTGATGTTGAAAATTGTTCCTTGACCGCCATTCTCAAAATGGCCGCCAAAAAAGGCATGAAAATTCAGTATTGTCCGATTTCAATGAAAGTTGGTTTCCAAATAGATATTGATGTTGCGACTTCAAATCCGGTGTTGAAAATTGTTCGTTGACCGCCATTTTCAAAATGGCCACCAAAAAAGGCATGAAAATTCAACATTGTCCGATTTCAATGACATTTGGTTTCCAAATAGATATTGATGTTGCGACTTCAAATCCGGTGTTTAAAATTGTTCGTTGACCGCCATTTTCAAAATGGCCGTCAAAAATGGCGGGGAAAATTCAACATTGTCCGATTTCAATTAAATTTGATTTCCAAATGGATATTGATGTTGCGACTTCAAATCCGGTGTTGAAAATTGTTCGTTGACTGCCATTTTCTCAATGGCCTCCAAAAAAGGCGGGAAAATTCAACATTGTCTGATTTCAATGACAATTAGTTTCCAAATAGATATTGATGTTGCGACTTCAAATCCGGTGTTGAAAATTGTTCGTTGATTGCCATTTTCAAACTGGACGCCAAAAAAGGCGGGAAAATTCAACATTGTCCGATTTCAATGACATTTGGTTTCCAAATAGATATTGATGTTACGACTTCAAAACCGATGTTGAAAATTGTTCGTTGACTGCCATTTTCAAAATGGCCACCAAAAAAGGCAGGAAAATTCAACATTGTCTGATTTTAATGAAATTTGATTTCCAA
>MJUU01059314.1:40618-60045 GCA_002080025.1 Modiolus philippinarum | reverse complement strand
GCTCGGCGTAGCCCTTTATTTTAAGAAGCTGGGTACTGTTTCAT
Organism: Modiolus philippinarum; assembly: GCA_002080025.1. Taxonomy (NCBI): domain Eukaryota; kingdom Metazoa; phylum Mollusca; class Bivalvia; order Mytilida; family Modiolidae; genus Modiolus; species Modiolus philippinarum. The sequence goes on along the minus strand of MJUU01059314.1, from coordinate 60,001 downwards.
AAAGCATTCATCAAATAATGTGCACATTGTTCCGTATGTTTTCTATGTGATTGAATCTGCAAATAGTGCATTGGACATTAAAATCATTCCTGGGAAATGTTTTAAAAGATAAATGCATGAATGCTAAGTTGTGATCAATTTTTTTTTTAAATCTTCTTTGGGTTAATGTTTGATTTTAATCTTTCATGATGCTGTTGTTAAATAGATTCTTAATAAAATGTTATTTTATTATAAATATGTTGATCATATTTTGCATTTTATACGCCAAGTGAAATATAACTGTCTTTAACCTGTTTAAAAATCATGATTGAAATTCATATTTTTAATTCAAAATCTATGATTTTTGAATATTTTTTTATGTTACGTGACTCAACTTTTAAATTTAAACAAAAATTACCTTTCTTGTTTCAGATAATTCTGCCCTTTGGAATTTATTTTTCCGTCAAATGTTAATAAGAATGAAGTAGGTTAATAAGTATATCACAATAAAATGCTGTATAATCCCTGCCTTTACATATAGTGTAGTATGTAAGTACCTTTATTTTGTATCCTCTGTACCTAACTAACCAGTCTTAATCCAAAGAAATAAAAGTTTGTAAATAGGGCAAAGATAAGTAATTGAATATTGAGGATTTTTTTTTATCAAACCCTTGAATTGAATTAAGGGAAATCAGTGCCAGCATCATTTATCTGCTTTGTTTTCAATGCTGTAGGATAATTGCAACTAATAAGTCTTTATAATGAATTCCAATTTGCAAGGGTCGCATTATACGTGTGTGTGAAATGTATAAGGTTCAACATCAAATGTCTTTCGTTGGTCTTTTGAAGTCAAAACTGAGTAAAATTGTATGGCACTTTAATTAACCGAGTAGGGAAAGGAATTGATATAAGCTACAGAGCTTGTTTTCCAATCCCTTTAATTAATTGTAATTTATTCATTTGCATAAACTATTTTGTATGTTATATGTGAATTTGATTAATAAAGTATGTTTACAATAAAACTGAAAAGTTGCAAACCTTTTCTAATTTGTGTATGCATTCAGGAGGATATTTTATCAGAGTGTTTTACCTGTTTCATATGTTACAAAATATCCCAATATTCAGTATAATTGCAGGTCAAGTTATCTTGGTATCTCCAAATTTTTATTATAGAGTCAAACATCGATGGCTCAAATACCAAAGGGATGAAAAAGAGACAAGCTATTGAGGTTGAACTATGTTTAAAATTGAACAAAGAGACAGGAAAAGGGGTTCAGAACATCCATGGTGTTTAATAATTGCAGTTGGAGCTATCAAAGTTCCACTGTAATTGCCTGTCAAATTAATTTTGGTATTGGTTTAACCCATATTCTTTCTAGTTCATAGTACATTTTATGTCTAGTGAATTTGTTATTACTCTTTTAGGAAGAATTATACATTAGATTAGATTTTAATCACTTATGACATCAAATTTATTTGAACTTTTGTCCTTTTTTTTGCAGCATTTAACATTTAATTATGTTCTAAATTATGGTCTTATTGCAGATGAGAAACCTCCAGACATTATTCAAACTCAAGGTGGTGCCCTTGGACCTGATTGGGCAACTAATTTGCATATGACAGGTACTGTACAGGTATGTATATTGCATTCATAGAAGGTGATCAGGTCCATTTCAAAGGATTGGGCCAAGGAAGGTTCACTTCACAGGATGGGGCCAAGGAAGGGAAATCTTACTTTAAATCTGTCTACAACTAGTCCTTACCTTTTATGACCTTGGTACTGTTTCATGAAGCGATTAACTATAACGAAAAATCAGTTATATTTGTGTAGTTGTTTTGAAATGGACTAAAGTGCTAGATATTATCTTCCCTGAAACTATTGGATGTGCCTTTAATACACTTCCATTTATATAAAAACAAACAATCCAAGAACAATGGCAACATAGGAAATACCAAGAAATAAAGACATAACATGAGTACGACACAGAAAAGAAAAATGAATACACATTCTGGTTTCCTGATATATCTGTTAAACACTTTATAAGAGCTCAAGATGTTTCCTTGTGCATAGGTCAAAACGGGCTTTTCCCAATGCATTTCACTGGAGTTTGAAAAATAATTTGTGTTTGACCATTTAAAGCGATAAAACACCTGTTTGTTAAGACTGAACTTATTTTGTTGTATCTATGAATTCGTAAATTAAAGGTACTTAATGATTTCTGATGAACAACAACAACCCATGATATCGGAATAATTAGTGGTAGATTTTTATCATGAAAGTATATAAAAAAAAATATCCGTGCCAGTAATTATGTAGTATATTGCTTCCCTTAACAAATAACAGGTTTTAACAAATTAAAATGGACGGCATACGCATGCACTCTATATGATCCCAGTTAAATATGTTGTAATATGTATGTTTTTGCTCATTTTTGACAGAAATAACTGTATTTGCCTTCTTTGGAATATACATTTTATAGCATGAAGGAAATTGACCACCAAAAATACTGATATTTTCATTTTCACACATATATTTACAAAATAGAGAGCAATTTAATGCAAATTTGATGTACTTTATTTTTGGGGCCAAATGTAGTCCTTTTCGTACAAACTCCTTTGTCACAACATTATTGCTTGCCAATTCTTCAAACTTTTTTGCATTGCTCCATCTTTATGCAAAACAATTTGACCTCATAAAGAAAGATAAACTCTTCAAAAAATTTCCATGACTTTATAAATTGAAAAAGGTCTACAGATATTGATACAAAAAGTTCAATCTGCATGTTTGGTTTAGTCAGGTTCCTGAATTAGTCAGGTGTTGTTTTAGGCAGGTTATAAACAACAAACCTGTAGGAAATTGAGTAATCTAGAAACCTATATACACTGAATTTTGCTGTATGCTCAGCTAAATATTCTTTACTCTGATTACTGAGTTTTGACTTGACCAAGGTAAATTTGGAATTGTTAAATTGGTTCGGGGGTATAAGCAAAATCCATCAGAATTTTTCAATAGTTCGCAGAATTAAACTTTAAAAATTGAACTACCAAAAATTGAAATACAAAGTGGGGGTCACAGACTGTTTAAGCTCAAAATCTTGTGCCGAAATAGGGAATTTTCAGTTGAAATATTACAGAAAATTATCATTTTCAAAAAATTATTCAAGTTACATCCATGAGAATTTTCATGAAGAAACAATTCATGGGCGCCGGTGGTTTGTTGGAGATTTACATATGGTTGGCCATTATTTTCGTTAATATTTTACCCAGAGCGTAGCGAGAGGTAAAATAAACGAAAATAATGGACACCCATATATAAATCTGACTACAAACCACCGGCGAACATGAATTATTTCGATTCTAATATGACATTTCATGATCTGAGCGGACCTATAGTGTACACGGTAACTACAGCCATTACTTCAGATTTACTGACGTTTTTGTGCACAAAACACATTGTGACGTCGTCAATTTCAGTGTAAAGACTGTTGTGAAGTTGCTCATTATGTAATTGGAGATTTTCATAAAGCTAGTCGTCATGGTTCCCATTGTTCCCATATTAGAATTAAATATATATATTGCTAGCAACTGTATTGAACTTTCTAAAAGACAAAAAGAAAAATGGGGGTCACAGACTTTATTTTGTAATTATTTCACAAAATCAAAATTTTCATAGTGATTTCTCTGTAAAAATTTTTTTTTGAAATTAGCTCCCTTGTTTAAATTTTCATTTCAAAGAATTTTACAGATAAATACTATTCTGAATTATGCATCTAAAATGAAAGCTAGACTTAGAGAAATGGGCCCATTATTTGAGTTTTAAGGTTTTACGTGAAATATTTGTCCAGATTTGTCCAAATTTTAAAATGTTTGTATATTTCTTACAAACCTTTACCTATCAAAGCATGAAACATGAAAACAAATTTCGGAATTCCACTGATCTACCTTAAAATATGGAATTTGAAAATTTCTCACATGTTAATTGGTAACATATCCTTTAAATATCTGACTATAGTAAATGATATGAATTTAACATATCCTGTAAATATTTGACTATAGTAAATGATATGAATTGGTTAAGTAAATTGTCTCTCATGTTAATTTTGTATAATCAGCTGTTGAATTATGTTCCTAAATTGATTATGAAGGAAGATGATAATGATTGTACTTTTTCAACTGAAAAATAAGATCATTATTTTTTGAAGTTGACATTTTTATTATTTTCAAATACATGTAGCAAGAGATTTGACAAGATTAATTAATCGTACTAATTTTCTATTTTTATTGGAAATAATAGCAAAATCATGAACTAAGTATTAGCTTTTGCAACAACAGTATATCTGCCTTCATTTATTTACAGTGTGTGACTGTAGCACAGTACACACTGTAAAGTTTCTTTGTATATTCATTGTGAAAACCACAGCTGTTGAAAAATTCTGTAGAATTCATTGTGTCTGGGTCATCGGCTGCATCTTTGGACAGCACAACCATTCTAGTGGATGGATCATTATCAATTTTTAATTTGTATAGTAAAATATAAGTATATTATCCAATTTTTGAATTTTATCAAATTTGATCTATTTATCTTGAATTGTTTATTATATGATATTATATTTTAGAATTTTTTTTACTGTGTACATAGCAATACATTTTAAGTGACTTTTGGGCCTGTATTCAACAGTTCACACCACAATGTAGCTGAAATATTGCTAAAGTTGGCTTTAAGTAACAATCAGTCAATCAATCAGTCTGCCTATCTGTCCTATTGAGAATGCTTTGATCATTATCCTTAAAGCAATATGAGCTGTGACTTTTAAATTTTTTTGGTTTCAGAAGATTTGCTTATTAGTCCCCTACCTGCGATAGCCGAAGGGGACTTTAGGTTTGCACTATGTCCGTCCATCCGTCAGTCCCGCATCAGTTTTCCACATTTTTTTTCTAAACCAATGCAGGTATTGATCTAATATTTGGTATGTGAGTCTACCTCAATTAGTTACAGAACAAGTTTAAGTTTGGCTCCGGTCCACTGATTTTTGACAGAGTTATTGGCCTTTGACTTAGAAAATTTTAGTAAAATATCAGTTTTCCGCATTTTTTTTCTACACCATTGCAGGTATTGATCTAATATTTGGTATGTGAGTCTACCTCAATGATTTACAGAACAAGCTGAAATTTGGTTCTGGTCCACTGATTTTTGACAGAGTTATGGGCCTTTGACTTAGAAAATTTTAGTAAAATATCAGTTTTCTGCACTTTTTTTCTACACCATTGCAGGTATTGATCTAATATTTGGTATGTGAGTCTACCTCAATGAGTTACACAACAAGATTAAGTTTGGTTCCGGTCCACTGATTTTTGACAGAGTTATGGGCCTTTGACTTAGAAAATTTTAGTAAAATATCAGTTTTCTGCATTTTTTTCTACACCATTGCAGGTATTGATCTAATATTTGGTATGTAAGTTTACCTCAATGAGTTACAGAACAAGATTAAGTTTGGTTTCAGTCCACTGATTTTTGACAGAGTTGTGGGCCTTTGACTCAGAATTTTTTTTTACTATTTTTGCTGGTGTAACAAAGGCTTGCTTTGCTGTAGGGGACTTGGTATTGCCTTGCAATACGATCCACACTTGTTTCAAGCTATAATATGCAGAAATAAAGCAGTTTTGAGTCTAAATTCATCCAGTTAGCATATAAAAAAGCTTGAAAATTAAAGAAAATATAACATGCATTAATTATTTACTGCCATAAAAAAATGTATTCTCGGAATGAATCATATGCCCGCGAACCTCAGGTCAAATTTGCTGGATACATGAGTAACAGAAGTGTTTATATTGACAACATGTCATGTTCCAATAAAATCTCGTGCAATGTGGAAAAAGAATGCTGACTTGTTAGTGTGTAATTATTGTTTACATTGCCAAAATAATATAATGCTACCCATATTATTCCTACCGTGAAGTCCTAATTTTATTTCTATACACGGGAGGACTTTAATCGTTTGAAATCTAAATATATATTACGGAAGCTTTCATAATAGACAGGCTCATTTGAAATGAAAACACAGTCTGGCATAAAGTAAACTGTTAACTAATACTGGAGACGGAATTTAGAGGGGTAATCCGGAGGAAAATGCTGTATTTTGTTAACATTTTCCCCGACTTGCTTTTAAATTAAGCACTTAGGAGCTAAATTGTCCAATGTAGGTTGAGAAAAATTATGTGTAAACCGGCAACTGTATCACAAATATCAAGTGTAGACACATATCAAGTATCGCAACTAAGCCAAAGTTTGCCGATTGTTGGTACATTTGTTTATGTAAACTATAAATAGTATCTCGGTCAGTTCAGGTATCAAAGTCAAACATTAATGAGCGTCCAAATCCTATGCAAACTTAGTCTTGTAATCAAAATTTTAAAGTATTCTTGGGGTTTTCATGCATTATATAATTTTCTAGATCGACATGATACGTTTTTAGAGCTTCCAAAAAATTAAAGAAATACAGCTCATATTCCTTTAAACTTTGCAGTTTTTTTTAGCAGATTTTAGCTCACCTGACCCAAAGGGTCAGTGTTAGCTATTGCTATCACTTTGCGTCCATCCTCTGTCGTCCGTCGTCCGGCGTTAACTTTTCACATTTTCATCTTCTCCTCTGAAACCGCTTAAGCAAATCCAACCAAACTTTACAGGAATGATATATGGAAGGTCCTTCACAAAGATTGCACATTTCTTTCCAATTCGATAAAAAACATGGCCGCTAGCGCAGATCTTAGTTTTAACATTGGACCCTATGGGAAAAACATCATTTTCAACATCTGCTCTGAAACTATTGAAGCAAATTTAATTAAACTGTACTGAAATGATGTATGGAAGGTCCTTTACAAATATTGCACATTTCGTTCCGATTCGCCCAAAAACATGGCTGCCAGCCTGGAACATAGTTTAACATTGGTCCTATGGGAAATTCACATTTTCATCTTCTCCTCTGAAACCGCTGAAGCAAATTCAACCAAACTTACAGGTATGATGTATGGAAGGTCCTTCACAAAGTTTCAATAAAAAACATGGCCGCCAGCACAGATCTTAGTTTTAACATTGGACCCTATGGGAAAAACATCATTGTCAACATCTGCTCTGAAACTATTGAAGCAAATTTAATTAAACTGTATTGAAATGATGTATGGAAGGTCCTTTACAAAGATTGCACATTTCGTTCCGATTTGATAAAAAACATGGCCGCCATCATGGATCTTAGTTTTAACATTCCTATGGGAAAAACATCATTTTCAACATCTGCTCTGAAAAAGTTAAAGCAGTTAAAGCAAATTTAACTAAACTGTACTGAAATGAAATATGAAAGGTCCTTTACAAAGATTGCACATTTTGTTCCGATTTGACAAAAAACATGGCCGCCAGCACGGAACATAGTTTAACATTGGCCCTGTGGGAAATTCACATTTTCGTCTTCTCCTCTGAAACTGCTGAAGCAAATTCAACCAAACTTTACAGGAATAATGTCCTTCACTAAGATTGCACATTTTTCATTCTGATTAAATAAAAAACATGGCCGCCAGCGCAGATCTTAGTTTTAACATTGGATCTTATGGGAAAAACATTATTTTCAACATCTGCTCTGAAACTATTGAAGCAAATTTAGCTAAACTGTACTGAATTAATGTATAGAAGGTTCTTCACAAAGATTGCACATTTCATTCTGATTCGATAAAAAACATGGCTGCCAGTATAGATCTTAGTTTTAACATTGGACCCTATGGAAAAAACATCATTTTCAACATCTGCTCTGAATCTATAGAAGCAAATGTAACTAAGCTGTACTGAAATGATGAACGACAGGTCCTTTACAAAGAACACTCATTTTATTTGGATCCGACAAAAGAAAAGGCTCTAAGCACAGAACTTCATTTAAAATTGGACCCCTATAAGAAAACATCTTTTACGTCATATGCGCTGAAACTATTGAAGCAAATTCAGCCAAGGTAAGATTGCTTTGATTGATTGGTTTTAATCTGATAGAAAAAAGAAGACCACATATTTTAACACAGGATCCTATAGGATAAACATCAGCTTCATCACCTGCTGCAAGCATTTTGTCAAGTGAGCAATTCAGGCTCAGTTTCTGAGCCTCTAGTTTCCTGCTTTTCATGAAATTATTCCTTAATTACTGTAAGAAACAGTGCCAAGCTCTTTTATTACATTACAGTTATCACAAAAAAGTGAATTCCAGAGAAATTTTGTTTTTATATAAAATTCTCAGGGAAATGTAGATTGTGTACTGTATCATTTCCATTTATACTTCCTTGCATTAAATGTAGGTTGAGTTCAAAATTAACTATTAGTATTTAATGAAAGGTGCCATATTATTTTAAACTTCCTATTTTGGAAAATATGTTATTTATTGCATTAAGATAAAGATTAGTAATACAGTACATACAAGGCAATACCAATTATTAATAGTACTAGTAATAAAAAATGTGTAATATTTTGGATGTCATAATAATAAAAATTTATAATTTGAAAAATACAGAAATAAAAAAAACTGTACAGATGAAACAATAATTTATAAAATATGAGGGTTGTCCGTAAAGTTTGTGGACAAGGATAAATAAAAAGAAAAGCAGCGTTAAATATATTTATATTTTGCATATTCGTAAGCCTTAAGCTTATATGAATTTGGATATATAAAAGTTGATCCAATAATGCCTGCAAAATTGTAAATGTGTCTTTGTAAAAAGCCCCGGAATAGTGACCCGGAGCAACACGAATATTACACGTCAGACGTAGTGTCTAATATTTATTATTTTGTAGCTATTTCATAGAATACAGTGAATAGTGAAATGAAAATTACATTGCAATATTTATATTATGTCGAACATCCAAACTGCAAAATTTCAACATCTAAAAATTTGAAATTACAAATTAACAGAGGTTTTAATGTCTCAGGGCAAAATCAGGAATTCTAGAAAACCTGACGTTTTTCGATAACGCAGAGCAGTGACGTGACTCTAGTTTCACTCAGACATCGGGAAACACCCACAAATACCAACATATTCCCGAAATATTTAGAAAGGGCATGGCAAAGTGTGTTTTGCATTACGATTGAAGTGGTACAGAGAGAACCAGTTTAAAGAATGGATAAAATATGTACAACTAACCAACTCTCATATATCTCAAACTGGTGTTAGTGAACATGATTTCTGACTATCAGTCATTGAAGTTTGCAAGTTGTTCAAAATTGATAACTTTTCCGTACAAGAAATTATATCAAATGCCCTTAATATTTTAAAGACAAAAACTGCAATAATTCCGCATTTGTTGAATTGCGAGTTTATTATAAAATATTAAACTCAAAGATTAGGACGTCAGACAACGTCAACATTTTACATGTTTGTGCTCCGTGTGTATAACATTAGTCTGTTTTGTTTCGACAGAAAAGTAATTAAAAGTGCTCTGATTGTGATATTTTGCATCCTTTTGCATTTAAACACATTGTAAATAAAAATATTATTTTCATATACATTCTCGCTAATTAGCAATTTTTATTATTAAAGTTTGTCCACGAACTTTACGGACAACCCTTGTGTTAATGATAAAAGATAAAAATGCTTATATAAACTATATAGGAAAGACACAAATACCAAATTTAATATCAGACACAACAATAATCATACACTTATGCCCAGTAGTTTTACCTTTGTCATCTGCATGTCCATTTGTACATCTGGCCTGAAAATCTTTAGCCAAAGACATTTAGAAATGGCTTTGTCTATGCCAAAATGAGATTTTTGAGATAGGAACTCTTGTGTATAATTGAAGGCGGAAGCCATCGCCTAAAATACCAGGAAGAAAGATTGACTGGATTCCTGGCCAATTGAAATAAATGTATACCACCTAAAAACAAACTATTTATTGAATTGAAGAGTATAATTCTAATTTTTCAGACATTTCAATTCTTTAACTAAATTTCAATTGACAAAAAACAAGTAACTTGAAGCGCTGCAATAGATTAAATATAAATCACCCTTAGCTCAACAGTGTTCATTGATTAGTGATTCCCTCTCAGTGTATTGATGAATTCTTTTTTTGGGGTATAGTATTAAAACTTTTTCCAGTTTAAACAGGATCCAAAAGTCCCATATTGATATGATATTTGATCTGAAGTTTAATGATGATTTATTTGGTCTGAAAATTGTACTTTTAGCCCCCCTCTTCAAGGTACAACACTCGCTTACTACCTTCCCTTTTTTTCTTGGTTCTCAATTATAACTGATTTTATGGTTGGACTTATGTTTTGATTTTCAAGTTACATAAGACAGTCCAGACATGCAAGCATTGAAACATTTGTTTTTCGTCTCTAGAGAGATAGAACACACCTGTAAAGTCTCTTACTAAGCATATTTCCACTATAATTCTCTGTTTNGAATAAATTTCTACAGCTAAAACACAAATTTTCAAATGTTTCAAATATTACAAATCTTTTCTTTCAAATACATAAAAGATCTATTAAATCATTGAGTCATTCACTAGTGAAATGGCAACATTGAGAAACCTAAGACACAGGAAAAGGAATGTTCGTTCAAGCACATCTGAAATTGCTCACTCCTGTATTTTCTAATATGTTACATTGAAAGCTTTCTCTTCTGTTATTTTATTATGTGTAGCCTTATTAAACTTTTGGTTGATTTTTGCATTGTTTTTGTTCTCCGTATACCTTTACATTGTTGTTTTATTGTGTTGCTGTATGTGTGTCGGGTTGTCCTAATGGCATCAAAATTCTTAACATTATCAGCACCTCTAGCAAAACAGTAAACTGCTTGATACTTTACAAACCAAACTTGCAGGAATGTTTCAGTATTTATTGTACATGTGCACCATGCATTTTGTTTTTGTTTATTTCTATTTTATCCAGATTTTCAAGCATACATTGGACTTTGTCATTTTAGCCTCTTGGGATCCTAAGGGTATAACTCCCTTATTCTCAAATCCTCCTAAACCCCTCAGTATTTTTCAACCAAACTCTCAGGAATGTTTCAGTATATATTGTAGATTTGTACCATACAATTTTGGTACATGTATTTTCCAGATTTCCATGTTAACATTGGACTAATTGGAGTCATAGGGTATTTCCTCATTTTCTGCATCTCCTCCTATTTTTCCATCAAATATGTAGGTTTTTCCTCCTTTTTTGCAAGTGTATCTATTACAAACACTGGAATTCTTCAACATATATCATGTACATAGTACAGATGAAGCAATGTGTTCTGAGGTACACCCTTGCATTTTTTTCCTATATTTCTTAGGTCAAGATGTTGTGCATATACAATGTTTGCATTCATAGATTTTACTATCAAACTTCTATGTCCCATAAGCACGCAATTACTATTGTGTTAATGATGGCCATAACTCATGAATTACAAATTTTAATTTCTCCCAAAATGCTTCTTACTGTTTGTACTTTTTTCAACCTTCAAATTTAATCAGGCTTTTGTGCATACAGTTTCTAGCTGACATGTCATTATCAGTTATTTGAAATTTCTAATTTTTTCATGTCTGTACAATGGAAAAGTATTCACATGTGTAGACATGCATTGTAAATGCTTTCTTTTAAGTACAAAAAAGTTTCCTTAAAGAAATTGGCTTTGGGAATTTCTCCATTCCAAAGCAGTCCCATAATTTGTTTGTAAAATAAGTGGGTTGTAGAAGTGTAAACTTGATTGACTTTAATTTGTCAATCTCAAGTGAAGTTTTTGGTACATTTTAGTGAACTTTTTTTTTTATGCAGTGATGTCTGTAAATAGACATTGAACATAATATGCATTAATATTATTATATTTTGCTAAGTAAGAGAAGATTTAATTGGATGAAAGCAATCATGTGACTTCAAAATAACTCAGATGTTTTAGCAAACAACCTCGATATGACATCACTGTGGGAACAACCCTGTTGTTTCCAGCTGAACAACCTGGATATGACATCACAGAGAGAAACAACCCTGTAGATTCTAAAAATCACTAGCTGATTATAGCAGTCTCCTTTCTGAGATAAAACCATAATAAGACCTCTTGATTTGGAGTAGAAGCTGTTTGAAATATAATAAAACAATTATGGCCCTCTGTCGATGTGAAACATCCAGATTTGTCACATGTACATTCACTCCATATCCTTTCATTTTTTTACGGCCGCAAAAAAATTGAGGTCGTATAATGGTATGGTGCTGTCGTCGTCGTCGTCCAGCGTTGTTGTCATCGTTGTCGTCGTTGTCGTCTGGCGTCGTCGTCTGTAGCCACTTTTGTTTTTTGTCAATAACTTAAGTTCCAGTTGACCAATCCTAATAAAATTTTAACACAGTGTTCCTTGGCACAAAGGGAAGGCTGGGATGGGTTTTGGCTATTTTGGCCTCTCCCGTTTTCAAAAAAAAGGCAGTAAAGGGCAAAATTGGGTGTTTTTACGTATTTGGCTGTAGAATGTTTATTAGGGCCCCGCCACTTTGTGGCAGATGCCCTATAGTAATCAGTCTGTCCGTCCGTCCGTCCGTCCGTCAGTCCGAAACATTTGTGTCCGGTCTATAACTTTTTTCTCGTTTGAGGTAGGCTTTTGATATTTGGCATAAGGCTAGATCTCCTCGAGGTGACGTGTCGTGTACCTTGGTTGGTGACCCTTGACCTTGACCTTTGACCTCAGAGTCACATTCCTGCTTTTTCAATGAGAAATTCGTGTCCGGTCTATAACTTTTTTCTCGTTTGAGATAGGCTTTTGATATTTGGCATGTGGCTAGATCTCCTCGAGGCAAAGTGAGGTGTACCTTGGTTGGTGACCCTTGACCTTGACCTTTAACCTCAGGGTCACATTCCTGCTTTTTCAATGACAAATTCATGTCCAGTCTATAACTTTTTTCTCGTTTGAGGTAGGCTTTTGATATTTTGCATGTGGCTAGATCTCTTTAAGGCGACGTGTCGCGTACCTTGGTTGGTGACCCTTGACCTTGACCTTTGACCTCAGGGTCACATTCCTGCTTTTTCAGTGACAAATTCGTGTACGGTCTATAACTTTTTTCTTGTTTGAGGTAGGCTTTTGATATTTGGCATGTGGCTAGATCTCCTTGAGGCAACGTGTCATGTACCTTGATTGGTGACCTTTGACCTCAGGGTCACATTCCTTCTTTTTCAATGAGAAATTCGTGTCAGGTCTATAACTTTTATCTCATTTGAGATAGGCTTTTGATATTTGGCATGTGGCTAGATCTCCTTGAGGCGACGTGTCGCGTACCTTGGTTGGTGACCCTTGACCTTGACCTTTGACCTCAGGGTCACATTCATGCTTTTTCAATGACAAAGTTGTGTCCTGGCTATAACTTTTTTCTCTTTTAAGATAGGCTTTTGATATTTTGCATGTGGATAGATTGCTTTAAGGCGACATGTCACATACAATAGTTGATGTCTCTTGACCATTGACCTCTAGGTGACACTTGGAGCGGGGCCCACAGAGATGGATACCATCTCACTGATGTCTAGTTATTTATTGGATTTTGATGAGGTTTCGTTCAGTTGGTTCCTAATTAAATTTCCTATCTGTAATATGCCAACAGATTTTACGTGGCCTGTACTGTTCACGAGATAAATGGGGCCCAAAAGGGGCGATTTTCAAAAATTTCATATTATTTATTTTTAGTCCGATTTTGAAGAAGTTTTTTGCAATGGATTCCTCTTGAAAGTAAATAAAGGGCTGCTCCATCATATTTTTGACAACATGTTTCTTTTCCGAGCTATGAGGGGCCGAATGAGGATAAAATTGCAAATTTGCAGACAACCTAAAATTTTCATTTTTCTTCGGATTTCGATGGGATTTTTTTCTTTGGATTTCTCTTGATATAAGCTTTCAGCAGTATGTCAATGGATTTGGCGTAGCTCTTACCGTTTCCAAGCTACAAGGGGTCAAAAGGGCTGAAATTGCAATTTTCAGAATATGTAAAATCTATTATTTTAGTTTTGGATTTTAATAGGGTTCCTTTCTTCGGATTCCTCTGATCATATAGTTAAAGTAGTATGTTGACCAATTTGACATACCTCTTACCATTTCCAATATGGATTATAAGGGCTACTTTTTATTTTCCTTAGTTTGTGTGCAGCTAATTACTTGGTCAAGCTCTTTATTGTGTCCATTTAATTACTGTATCAAGCTGTTTACTGTGTCCACATTCATTTTGAATAACACTTGTTCAAATTTCAGTGTTGGACATGCTGCGGTCGTATCATGCTTCACGCGGCGTAGCCCTTTATTATATCTTTGACGTCTGTGTGATTTATTGATTGCTTTTGTCTGTTTCTACCACCCAGTTTTGGTTACATCTTTACTCAAATTGCTGATAAAAGTGTGATTTTACAATCATGTGGAGCTAAAGCTTTGAAAGAAATCACTCGTCCTCCCTCTGTTTAAAAGATATTAGTGACTTGGATCAAGGATGAATATTTAGAATGATAGGGAACTCGTACACAATTCATGTTGCAATTTATAATTTATATCGTGGCGTTTGATGTGCATTAGGTTTTGAGCTATCTTCTTAAAAAGTTGTTTATGGATTTTAATAAAATTATACTTTCCTGAAAGCTGAATGATTTTTACATCCGTAGAGTAAATTTCGTTAAATTGCAGCTAGTAGTTTCTTCAATACACAAGATTGAAATTTGTAATCAAAACATTTCGTTGTTTTTTTTGTCACTTCTGGTTTTCATCAGTAAAAATGCACCAAGATTTTGAACGAAAGGCTTTAAAAGTAGTGCACAGAATTTCACAAATTTAATATTTTCCTAAAATTTAACATCTACTATACTCGCAGAACATTTGTGACCATCACTATTATATTTATGTTGTTTTAATGCTTTAAAGAGAGGGTCCAAAAGTGAAAAAATTCACGCCTCGCGATATATTTCCAAATTATCATGAGATGCTTATCCTTCTAAATATACGTCCTTGCTTGGATGAAACTATTATTGTAAAAATTTCAATCTTGAATTATAAGTGATGATCAGTATTTGATGAAATATACAGTATGTAATATGTGGAGTTGGGATAAATGTATGGTAGCTGCAGAATCGTAGCTCAATAGGTCCTTTCTAAATGTTTTATATTTTGGCAAAAATCAGTATAAGGACCATAAGAGCTATGGTTCTACAGCTAAAGGCATGGTTGATTGTATGAAAAATAAAAATGCATGTCTGATGAAAATATTGATGATAAATGATGTAAAGTTTGTAAGAACCAAACTGTCAGTCCAGAAATAGTCCAAAGAGAATAACAACGCCAGAGTAAGTTATAAATTGAAGATGCCCTTGATCCACCAGACTGGGACACCAACTTTCTTGGCCTTTTCAATTTGACACAGAGGTGGAGGGAATCTGGAAGTGGTAACATTGTATACATAAAATATCAGTATTAATCTGTTACAAAAATGTTTTCAATTAACAGTGTTACACATGGTTATAAATTTACAAATTATAAATTCTTACAGTCCTTAAGTCAAAGTCATAGTGCCAAAAAATAATATGGTGAAAATATCGATGATAATTTAACTCACGCATTTTTCTAAATGAATGATTATTTGATATAGAGAAACAACTGGCACAATTATTCCAAGATATAATTCAAAATAGGGGAAAATAAACTGTAACTTCAGAAAAATATTGTGGTTTGAATGATAAAGCAAAATATGCAACTCTCAGTTGACATAAGATCTTGAGAAATTTCAAGATAAAATTTGGTTTCTTCCCTAAAATTCCCATTAGATTATGATATATGCATCCTAGCAGGAAAAAATGAATAGATATTTCCTGCTTGTTTGAGAGTAGGGAAATTTAATTTTTTGTCAAGGCAAAAGATGCTGTTTAAATTTATGTGCTTTTTGTTGCAGTTAGGTTTGGTTGTTTGTGACTTGATAAACTGTAAACTAATGAAAGCTTAATATTTCTACTTCTTACATTATTATATCCCTCATTGTGAAAAATTACCGGTTCTCACCATAATTTTGTTTGATGAAATTGCTGACTTGGTATTAATTATAATTATTTATCAGTTCAGATTTCGCAAGAATGCAATTACTAGATTTGCACCTAACATCTGTCTGTTATGATTATAAAACCGATTGTTACCCCAGAATCCATCATTGATTTTATACATGTAGGTTGATAATTTAACAATAAGAACAAAATGATTATATATAAGTAACAAGTACATGTGTCTAATCCTTTACTGTAATGATACATAAACAAATGAATGTTAAACAGTAAAAGAAGAATGTAAAATCCAAACAAAACATGGCAAAATAATTGTAATACAAATAGAAAAAGAAACATATAACAGAGAAATAGAAATGAACAAGAAGTCCACAAAATAAACCTCTAGCAGCTTTAACCCTCACTCAAATAGCAGACTTATCGTGTTGTCCACAAGTAAGCATGATCTGCTTCACATGAAATGATAAGTGAAAATGCACATATTATAGATTCAATTTATTATAGATTATTATATGCAATTAAGATGTACAAAACCTTGAACAGGTGTTAAAACTTTTAATAAAGTATCAGAAACTGACAGTAGCATATCATCTTAAAGTCATTATTTTTATCTCACTTGGTTATATCTAAGGTGAGCTTTTTCCATCACTTGGCATTCAGCATCCGTGATCCCTTGTCTATCATCCCTCTGACGTCCATAGAAAACTTTTCATTCTAAGATTTTATCCTCTAAAATTACTGGTCATATTGAAACCATTTGATGGTCCCATTTAAAGATTATCTCTAATGGGTCCTTACCTCATCCGAGATGGCTAACAGCAGGGTTCATAGTTTATCATTGGACCATATGGAAAACACATTCCAAGATCTTCTCCCAAAACTACCAGTCTAATTAGAACCAAACTTGGTCACAGTGTTCCTTAGATGATCTTTTGCAAAAAGGTATCCGGCAGGTCTGATCTCATCCAAGACAGTGGATCATATGGAAAA
Source organism: Modiolus philippinarum (assembly GCA_002080025.1). NCBI lineage: Eukaryota > Metazoa > Mollusca > Bivalvia > Mytilida > Modiolidae > Modiolus > Modiolus philippinarum. Next base: position 43,012 of record MJUU01059314.1, on the reverse strand, counting down.
CCTTTTCAAAAAAATCTTCTGCTCAGAAACTTCTAGTCCATTTTAGCAGTTAGAACCAAACTAAGTCATAATTGTCCTCAGATGGTCCCTTGCAAAAAAGGTATCTGGCAGGTCTGTACCTTATCCTAGATTGCAACCAGCAGGAAACATAGATTAGAATTGGACATTTTGCAAAACACATTCAAAGCTCTTCTTCTCAGAAGCCTCTAGTCCAATTATAACCAAATTTAGTCACAATGGTCCTTAGATAGTCCTTGCAAAAAGGTATTGTACAGATATGTACCTCATCCTAGATGGATACCAACAGTGAACAAAGTTTTACATTTGACCTATGGAATCTTATATTCAGGAACTACTAGTCCAATTAGAACTCATGTAGTCACAATGATCCTTAGTTGTTACCTCGCAAATAAGGCACGGGCCAGGTCTGTTCATCATCCTGGATGGGCACCAATCAGGTACTCAGATTAATATTGGACACTATGTAAAACAGTAGGCCTTCTTCTCAGAAACTACATGGGCAATTAGAACCAAACTTAGTCACAATGGTTCTTAGATGGTCCCTTCAAAAAAGTATCCAACAGATTTGTACCTTATAAAAAATGTCCACCGGTGGGAACATAGAGTAATGTTGGACCCTAATGAAAATGCACTCCAAGATGTTCTTCTCAGAGACTACTAGAACCAAACTAGGTCACAAAGGTCCATAGATGATCCCTTGCAAAAAGCTATCTAACAATTCCATACCTCATCCATCATGGCTGCCAGTGAGAACATTGTTTAACATTGGACAATATATATGTAAAACAGTACACTCTACGATGTTCTCGGACTTTTTTAACTGTTCCAATTAGAACCAAACAAAGTCACAATTTTCCATTGATGATCCCTTCCAAGAAAGATATCCTGTTAGTCAGTACCTTATCAAAGATGGCTGTTATGGAGCAATATAGTTTAACTTTGAACCTTATAAAAAAACAAATTCAAAGATCTTCTTCTCAGAAATTACTAGTCCAGTTAGAACCAAACTTAGTCACAATAGTTTTTAGATTATCCCTCATATAAAGGTATTTGGCAGGTCTGTACCTCATCCAAGATGGCTGCTAGCAGGGAACAGTGGTTGAGCCTTTGAGCCCATTAAAAGAATTTGGTCTCTGAAACCAACAGTCCATTTGAACCTACCTAATCTGTTGACTGAACTCCATTTATTTCATTTTCAGACATCTCACAGAGTACATGTTGAATATAAAGTAGAAATAAAACAACTATATAGTCCAGAAGAGTTACAGACCCTGGGATTAATAGAAACAAGGGTGCCAGACTGGGAATATGACCCTTCAGACTGTGGTATGGTATGACAGTATTTTATACAATATAATAGTATAGTAAAAACCTGTTAGCACAGACCACCTGTATATAGATGTTGTTTTGATATGAAAATTACTTTACTACAATATAGATGCTTTGAAAAAGAACAATTAAAAGCTAGGCAATGATGGTGGATATCCTAGATCATTATCATATTACATTTGCAATTATTTTCATTGAGTATATGTATGCATTTCCTCAGGTACTCCTTATCTCCTGTCTTTTGTCTGTTAATATAACAATTAAAGCACCAAGGAAAATTACCTGGTAGATAAAACATAATGTCAGTGCAACTTTTAGATGCTTCAGTGTCATTAATTTATGTAGCATGATATAGGGATAAACATACATTAGAAGACCATTTCTCGTAACAGTGATGAAATAGTTTTCTGTCAAAAATTGATTTTGTAAGTGCCTTTTACAACTAAAATTCAGTTAATGTCAATTTTATACTAACTTAGTATGAAAAAGAAAGAGAATGGGGTGAGTGTCAAGGAGACAACATCCCATCTCCAGTGTTTGAATGTTAATTTTGTTATCATTTTGCCAATAAACTGATAGTGCCCACTACAGGAAAAGCATATTTCCACAGTTATCATGAAAGGATCTATTATAAATTTCATAGTTTTCTGGAGGAAAATAGCTTGAATGCTTGGTACATATGTATTTTTACAACATTTTTGTATGGAAGCGAGACATACAAATCCGTATTCTGTGGGTGTGTTCTCTGAACGTCAACTTTCTTAAAATCACATATTGTAACATTGTTGTTTTAGCAATTATCATGGGGTCCTTTAAAGGGGGAATTAGAAAATTATATTTATTAGGTGAAAGATTATAATTACTATGAACTATCATTGTTATTAAAGTATTATTTAAAAATTTGGATTTGTTTTTGGTTAAATTTATTTAAAAATAGTTCAAAAATATATATATATATAAAAAATAAAAGTGTAAAGAATGATAAAAGAAAGAAATTTAATGAAAAATGTTTAACAAAATCTAGAAAAAAATAAATATTTGAAA